>WYDK02058910.1:0-12287 GCA_009867345.2 Toxicodendron radicans | reverse complement strand
TGTTCGCTTTCATAAGAACACTACAACATTATAGACTATCTGTCTCTTTTTATCCCCACAACAGTTCGTGAAATCCTTCTCACTCTTTTGATCTAAATGTATTTTAAAATTTAAAGCAATTTTATAATATTGCTAAACGAACATTGATAGAAAAATCTACGAAATTTTCTGTAGCAAAGGTGATAAGACTTGGCTTTTGTGAATGGGAAGAGGGAAAGCAAGTGGTCTTATTCTAAAACAATAAATAAAATAAAAAATATTATGTACAAGAGACACGGAATCTAAGCAAACACTAAACAGTGTTAGAACCTCGTTCTTTTTGTTTGATTCCTTTTGTTTGATTATTTGTTTTATTTATTTGCCTTTTAATATTATAAGATGAGATTTAGTTCACATTCTGATCTAGTTTATTACACAAAAAGTCACAATTACAGAATCTCTTTTGAATTAAGAGAAGTGGATAAGAACATCCCAGCATATCTTAGTAATGTTACTGGATACAAAGAAAAATAATAATAAATCTCTCTCTACACTCTAGGTCTTGGAATCATTTTATGTCCATTATTTTTTTCTGTTTTTGATAAGATTTTATTCCTACAGCCACTGAAACAGTAAAACCTAATAAAGTTATACATCCATCCAGCACTATATATCTTTTTTTTTTTTTTCTCCTTAAATATTGAAAAAATTATCAAATTATTTTTTGGGAAATTTATCGTCTATAATTTTCTTATATATATAGATATATATAACAGAGAATAAAAGTGAATAATATAATTACTAATAGAAATTGATGTATAAATAGGAGTTGAGAAGCAAATTAGATTGTGAAAGAAAGATTGTTATAGTCACAAAATTTGTTGAACCGCAAATATTAATTTTGATCTTCGATTTATCGGGCTTAGGTTTCGGAATATCATAACTATTGATATGATATCGAAGTTATTCTTTTTTGAGTAAAATATTACATTGACATTACATCTTTATAATATTCTCTTACATTCACACTCACATTTAATTAAAAATATAATTTTTTTAAAATATAATTTTTTTTTAAATAATATTTTAATTGAATGTGAGTATGATATAAGAAAATAATATAATAAAATGATGTAAAAATATTATTATTATTCTGTTTTATACTCTTTACGTATTTTGCAATATTATTTCGTATTAGTTGATCTTTCTCTCATTCACATGTTATATAAATGGTGGTATTTCAAGCCACAAGTATATATGAATATGGATTAGTGATCCAAACGACGTAATTAAGCATTTGGTTATGAATACCGAGGAATTGAAAATATACATTAATTATGCAAAATAAAATAATTTCCGTTATACAGAAAATAGTAGTCTCAATGTTAGGAGATTTCAGTTCACATATAATTAGAATATACAGGATGCTTACACATGCATTGATTCATCTATCAGAAGATATAATTGATTATGAATGTACATGCATGCAATTCAATTCAGTCATCTGTAAATAATGGTCCAGATAGGTTATCCATTACTGCAAACTGCATGTTCTCCGATGGTTTCCAGTGTCTCTTTCTTTGATTTATAAACCAATTGTTTATTTGTTTCTGATCTAGCCCCGTTGATTCAGCCAACGCTATCTTATCACCTTCCTGCGTGATCATAATTTACAAAAAATAAAACCAGATTCAGACTCTTCGAATGTTTATTATTATACATGTACAACTAATGAGAATTAGTTAATTACCGTTGGGTATGGCCATTTGTAGTGAACATTCCACCACTCAAGAAGTGTTTGCCGAGCTTCTTTTGGCAGCTTTCCTTTCTTCTTCTTCTTTGAGAACTCCAACTTCAAAGAGCCAATGTGACCTCCAAACTTACGTAAAAGTTTATCTTTAAGATCTCTATCTTCGTCCCGAATTTGAGAGTCTGGTACCTCTGTCTCCCCAGCACTGTAATCCTCATCTGATGATAAACCACCCTCCTCTGCCCACATCATTACAAGTGTACACGTTAACACAACAATTCAATTTCAGTAATTGAAGACAGTTTTCTCTTCAATACAAAGCTACACATTTCCGTAGACTATCTTTAAGTAGTGTAATAATTCAGGATCAATAGAAATCACTGCAGTACAGCTTGAAATCAGGTATGAATTAATCCTCCAGGTTTGTTGTTATTCCCATTTAACAAAAGAATTAAACAAATATCAAATATGAGTTATGAATGGAACTAAAATTTTTGGAAATTTGAAGTTACCCTTAACTTCGTCTCCGATCAAACATTATATAGAACCAACACAAAAGAAAAACGCATGAACACATATTAATTAGTCTCTTTATTGTTAGTATATAAATCTCAATCTTTAAAGTAAGGGTTTCTCCGTGTGAACATTAGCTATGATTAACTCGGGCCTCAAAAAAACTAGGAGAAATGTTTCAGCATTATAAACAACATGAAATACTGCAAAAGGAGATATCATAAGATAGACATTTTCATGCAAAAAATGAACCATTCATCACAATCTATAACTCAAGAGATTGTTTGACAAGTAAAGAGCTCAGATTTTAATGTCCAATAATGCTTTCTTTTCAGCCTTATTTTTCTGTTATAAAGTAACCCAAAAGAGCTAGCGAGGCAAAGACATTTTAGAGGAAGAAGAAAAAAAAGTAATAGTATAGTTAGAAATTTTAAGGAGTGTAGGTACAAAGCGCAATAAATATAGGGCTAAAGCTAGGGTAAAGGTAGGAGGACCCACAAATAAAAGAATAGAATAGAAATCGGAGAGACAAGGAGGAACGGCTAGGGTGGACTGCACAGTGCTCACCGTCAACAAAAGCAGACGTGGGAATTGTATCAGTGTGTAGTAATGTCCATTGTCAGAGAGATATAAAGAGAGAGAGAGTCAGACACTCGACATGACGGTACGACCATCAAATCATATTTGGCAGAGTAAATTAAAGCTAATATTAATAATTCACTACTACTCCATTGCATCTTTAACATTAACGCCCGTAACCCACGCAAACCAGCCACCATTTGGGCCCTCCCTTCCCCACTTACCCCACCAAGCAAATCTTACACTAACTTATCTCTTTTATTTTCCCATTTAGCCCATTACTATTATGCATTGGCCTTGCTTTTATTCAATAAAAAATGGAAAGATTGTTCACTCATTCAATTTCGAAATGTGAAAACTAGACTTGGGGACAATAAATGAGGTAAGAGTAGGCATTTGAATTGAAATGAGAATTCATTAAAATACAGATAGGTGGTAAAGAACATTATGAGATGGCACTATGGAGCATGAATGTAAACAGTGTAAAATTATGAGTTGTAAACTAGAGTGAAGCCAAAAACCATAAGAGAAAACTGAAAAGAGAAATGGGTTGGGACCCATAAAGGTCAGACACGTGTGATGGCCATAAATATAATGAAGCACAAAGACCCACAACTGGGAACATATGTCAAATGGACATGACAGGCACTTAGCAGCAGCAGAAGACTCAAGACTCAAGATTAGACTATAACATTGAATCATCTTTTTCCTTTATTATATTTATATATTTCTTCAAAAGCTGGTGGCTTCACAGCGAGAACATCGGGAGTCCATGTGAATTCCGACCACCCGCCCTACCCGGGATTGTCCAATAAATCTCTCTTTCTTACTCTCACTGGTCAATGCTCATCGTGTCATCCATAATCTAGGCTTTTCTTTTGAAAATTAGTTCAAACCAAAAACCCATTTGTCACATGGCATGCTTAACCTCAAACAGTGTTATAGCCATTGGACAATTGCCATGACTACCAACTCTTATTAGTACGAAAACTGAAACATGTTTATTTCAACGCGGGTTGAGAGGAAGATTGTCCTACTAAATAGAGGGTAAATTATGATAAATCCCAGCATGGCCACTACTTTCCTAATTTATTAGTTAATGAGCTCAACTACCCTGGAAAACAAGTCCACATGTGATAAAGGTTTTTGCATTATCCACATGTAACAAGAGCACACGTTCAATACCATTCAAAAGCAACATAATAAAGTTTAATGCAACTTATAATATGTAGCAATGTCATCATAATCACCATGCAATCAGTCCAGACAAGACAAATTCATCTCAAGCAACGTTTACAAATCCTCAAGAATTTCTTTTGTAAACAAATTATATCTGTCACTGCCTACAAATATATTTCGGAACATCAAATTAAGCCAAGTCTCTTAAATGATTAAGAGGGGGAAAAGGCATAACTATTTAACCAGAAGTTCATTTAAAGGGAAGCAGCAAGGACAGACATGTTACAGTACGCTGAATACATAATGATCAAGATAAAAGATCCCTCTTACTCATTTACTTTCTTAAGTTTTAATTCTAAGTTCAGAAGGGTAGTTGAAAAACAGCAAAAGTGGACAATTTATGAAGGAAATTAGATCTATGAAAGGGTAACACTTTCCTGGATTACAAATTTAATAAACTATTAAGTCTTTGAATCACCACTAAAGGGATGGTTAGTCCATCCATAAGGATCTGGAACTAAAATGAGAGGAGAAAGTACCTAAAAGAAACATTTTTTTAATTAAGACAAAGTACCATTATAATCATTCAAGAATGAGGCTAACACATCTTGGCTGATTAAAAACCAGCTAACACATCAAAGTCTGATCCCAATAGTTCTGTAAGAGTAGCAGCCTGGCAAATAGACACCTTAACTCAATCCAACCCAGTGAATTTATGCCAATATAATTTACAAGTGGATGTCTGCAACGGTAGCATGCCTAAAGAATCTTATTACTTCTGTTCTTCGTTAGTTTATATAAAGAATTCCCAGTTTTATAAAAGATGAGTGAGAAGAATCCACTGAAGCATTAATAGAAAACAAAAGGGGAACATGAGAGTAATTAAAAATGGTAATCACATCTTTGAAAAGGTAATTTGTACTTTCAAATTTTAAAAATAATGGTTGCCCACCATTATCAGCCAAAGTACTGTGTGATCTACAAACTCAGTTGTTTATATAAGCAAAGAAAAATAAATATAATAATAAAATCATGATCGATCTCCTTCGAATATATAAGGCTGCTGTTGCCATTCATTTGCATGAGTTCCACTCCTGTGCAAATGGAAACAACAACAGCTTCTCTCTGACAGATAGTTTTGAAAAGAACAAATCCATCCCACTTTCTTACATTTATAATTCTTACTGAATAAAGGAACTAATAAATTAACCAAAAGCATAATCAACAAATGCGATTTGTTCTAGTACTAAATGTTTCCAGCTATTTTATTATCGGGTGGACAGCAACACATGCTTGGAAAAGGATTGTGAGAATTCAACCAAAATTCAAAAATAAAACAAAAGAAGAAGATTTCAAATAATCAAAAGGCCGCACACCATTAAGCTCTAATCGAGATAAAATCTTTTTAGAAAGGCAAAATGATATATGCTCACGTGATAAGTAGAATTTTTAAGTTTAAGATGAGAATGCCAAGCGTAAAAATGAATTACACTTAGCATAAATTAACTATTTATTTATTCTAAATTAACCCAAAACAACTTCCAAGAAGATATATATAACCGTAAGAGGCAACATTACTTTAGCAGTAGAGAAAAAACAGACAATTCCCAATGCTCATGTTTCATCTACCATTTAACATACATATATATACATTACTTATGTTGGAACTTGAAACTCAGTAAAGCATTTCAGACATCATTACAGGCCATTGTCATCCACTTGAAACTGGCAGCTAGGCCCATTTTTATTTTATAACAAATAGATTGAAAGTATACAGTAAGTAAGATTACATCAATCAGTGAATAATGTTTGGAAAACGAAAAAATCAATGAGTTGATGATTATAGACAATATACTTACTGAAATATTAGTTTAAAAACCTAAACTAAAACTTGTGCAATTGACAGAAGGATAGGAGCAGCAGTATTTTTTTCTGATTGGATATTAATGAAGGAATTCAAGTAGGCAGATAATTACGACCAAATTAAGCAAATACTTCTACTTGTACTTAAAACACAAATTCAATTAGTTCACAACAAATTACGACCAAATTAAGCAAATAATTAACAGGGAACTCTCTTTAGTCTTCTAGACATAAAATTTTTCAATGGGCTGATCTCAACTTCTCTTATATTGTAACTCTCTGGTTGAAGAAAGATATAGAGTGGAATAACATTTTCGGAAATCGTATAACACCAAAGGAAAAGAGGCACAATGTGATTATAGCATTGTATCCTCCCGGAAGGTCTTCAGAGAATTTGTCAGCACCAAATCAAGCATGTCGAAAAGATTCTAGAACATGTGGCAGTTGGTATGAATTTCACACATAGTTGCAGGTTAAAGCATTACATATTTTATGCTAAAATTAACATCAAGTAGTGAGAAAAATCCTATAATCCAGTAGTAATCTATAATTACGAAATTAGGAATCAGCTAGGAAAAGAAAAACAGCCAACTGACATGGGAAATTAAGAAGACAACCGGTTACTATAAGAAGTTTACCCAGAATTCATTGTGTTTAATTTTAGTAGTTTTAGAAAGAAACAAGGCAACGCACAGTGTGTTCAAACTATCAAGAACACTATTCGCTATGTCATCACTGATCTCTGAAACGTCAAAATCAGAATCTCTAACATAAAAGGTTTAACTTTGAAGCAAAGAGAAAAGGGAATTAAAAGAAACAAACACAACAAACAACAAAGACTGTCATAATGCAAGCAAAACCAAGTTCCGTATTTTGGAAAAAAAGAAAAAAGAAAAAAGAAAAGAAGGAAGACTGTTACAAAGTCCAACACTGCAGAAGTCTTGACCTTTGTGCTTACACTTCCGATGTATAAACACCAAAGAGAGATGAGAACATACAATCATAGACATTCCAACAATACACCAAATAAACCATTTTCAGACTTCAAATAAAAAAACCCACGAGAGTGCAGTGGAGAGAGAAACAGTCACTAATCTAAGACAAGAGTCTCTTTCGTCTCTAGGGTTTTTGTTGTTTGTATAAGTCTACCAGAAACCTTTGATTATTCTTTGAGTATTACTGTTGTTCTCAATTAGTGGAGGGTACTTTGAAGATACAGAAAAAAAAAAAAAAAAAAAAAAAAAAAAAGGATAGGCCTAGTGACTACTAGGACTAGGACAGCAATGGTTGTCGCTTCTTGTGGATTTCATGTGCTATCGTGAACCAGGATTTACGCTATCGTACACCATGAACGACCACAAGAATTTACCTGCTGGTCATAGCCATGATATTTTGAGGTTTCTAACTTTCTATACAGACTCATAGTGTGATTTTTTGCTTCCGTTTAGTTTAAGTGGTGTAGAGTAATGTATAGTACGCAGTGAAAAATAAAATAAGATAAAGAAAATAATATGCAGCACAAAAATCAATGGATCTTGAAAAAAAAAAGGATTTTTTGAAACACCATTGAAACTTACAGAAAGAAAGAAAGAGAAGAGAGGCTGACCAGAAAGACTTCTAGCGGAGGCACTAGTGCAGAGATTGCGAAGCTGCATTTCAACTTTGTTTAAAAAGGTCGTTGCTTCATCAAACGGCCTTGCAAGATCAGATTTATACTTCACCAACATGTCACAGTAGGTTTCCTAGGTCAAAGAGAAAAGAAAGTTAATTTAGAGAGTAAACAAACACTCATGTTAAAAAAGATAAAAGAATTGTAGGTAGAGTTAAACCATGAACTCATCAAGCTCAGGATCAGCTCCCAAGCACGTAGGCACAATGTCTCGCTTGAAAAGATCGTTCTCTCTTCGAATTTCATCTAACAAACATGCTATCTCTGGAGGTGCCCCGACCTAAAAAGTATCCATGAAAGTCGATTGCTTTAAAGAGGAACAACAGCAAAAAGCATAAAAAATAAACATAAAAAACCTTCATTTCTCAACATATTTCACATACATGACAGGAATGGTTAATTAACATTTGTTTCTGGTGATGATCATCAAAATCTAAGTTTCATTATCAAATTTTTTTCTTCATTAGAGTTCTTGTGAAGCAGGCAAGGAAAATATGATAAGAGTGTTTTCATTGTTTCCTTTGAGAGAACAAAAAAGAAAATCTTGGATCTTGGAGATCAAGAGTGGAAAGAAAAGAAAAACATCCTCCACAAAAGACGCAGAGAAAGCTCAAACTCTGAGCAGACTGTAAAAAGATAATGAAAACGCTCATTAGGTTGGAATTTAAAGCACAAGCAAATGAAGAGTACTTCAATTTTCCTCTTCCAGCTCCTGTGTACTTGACAAGGAGTGCTGACACAAATAACTTTATAGCAGAAGAGAAATAACTCCGGATTTATGACGAGAGAAGAAGGAGAACAAGATAACAGACCACGATTAGAGCTGCCACAAAATTGAAAACAAACACTTTGATAGTCGTTGAAACTTGAAACAACATATCTCAACCTATAGAAGAAAGAAAAGATGGAACTTTTTTTCACCTTCTGGCAATCTATATAAGCTTCAAGAAGTCTTGGATAAAAAGGGTGAGAAGCGATTTTGGCTTTGATAATAGTTGATATGTCTTCTTCTCGTTGAATCTCAGGAGTGATTGAAGGAGCTTCAGAGAGTGCGGAGGCGGCAGATAATAACTCATCGGATCCGAAGGTGGGAATCCGACCCGCACAAAGAAGAGAGGAGTAGTCAGAAGGAAATATCAGTTGATTCTCCGGTGACAACCACGCCTTATCCGGGTAGTCACCACTTGAGTTAAACCCACACATTTCATCCATGAAAAATATGATTCTTCTTTTTCTATTAAAAAAAAAAAAGAAAAAAGGTACTTAAATGAAAAAATGATTAATGCTTATAACCAAATGATACAGGCAGTGGTAAGAGCCATACAGGCATACAGCTAGCTCAAATGGTGTATATATATGAGTAAATTTAATTGAGTACAAATTAGACAGAAAGATTGGATTTGCTTAGAATTAGAGTGGCAGAGAAGAACTGGAAGTGGTATTGGGGAGTGTGATATTTTCTGCGAAGAGATGCTGCGAAGTGCGTGGGTGTTTTGGTGAATTGTGATCCTCAACTTGAAGCTCAGTTGGAGCTCCTTTTTCTTCTGTACTTTGTGTGTTTTTTTTATATAATTTTTTACATTATTTAAATGGTAAACCAAAGAGAAGAGAAGAGAAGAGAAGTCCCGCAATCTCTACGCTAAGTCGTGTGTACAACACAATTTGTGTCTCATTTTAAAGCAACAGCTTCCTTTCTATTCCATTAGGTCCATTACTATTTACTAATTAAAAACTAGTTTTACAAGAACTAATTCCTTGTTCTTCTTTTAGCCATTCTAATCTATGGGAACAAATTACAATTTATAAACATCTTATTCAATCCTTTTCGTATCTTTTTTTTTTTTTTTTTATTGTGGTTTATAATTAAGTATAATTACCAAATACATGTGTTAAGTAAAAATTGGGGACCCAGATACGGCCCAACCCTTTTTGAAACAGAAATTATGATTGTGAATCCAAAGGCTAATCAAATACTATTTGATTTGGATTGTAAAAACAAAAAAATGGGTGTGGTCCTAATCCTATCCTAGCCAATTTAAGATTTGTCTTACAGTACTTAAAATCAAAAGAGAGTAATGATTCTGGGACATGATATCATATCATATCATAACATAACATTCTATTTACTTTATGGTTACCTAAAAAGATTTACTACGCTCTATGTATCCCAGTAGATATTTTTATATTTCAGTTAAGACTGGATAAGTACGACTAACAAATATCTAAATTAAGGGGTTTTTGGTTCAGGTAATAATAGATTAATGGGGTATAATAATCAAATTACTTAAATATTTTTTTATTATTTTAATTAATTTTTAACCCATAACATTTTGAAATTTAGTTGAAACCCCTCAAACAATAAAATTTTAAAAAGTGACAAACAGACCCCCACCCAGCCAACCACCATCGTCTGTCGCCAGCCACCGACGAAGAACCGACACAAGATCGGCCAGTTCTGGCCAATATTGTGACGATGTCTCCGTTTCTGGTCTTAGTTTTGGCCGAAAATAACAATGACGAAAAAAACAACCATTGACCTTGAAAACGACGATATCCAGTGCCCCAAATTATACCAATAGAATCAACAAACATCGAGGATCACTAAACAAGCAACGAACCAAACAAAATCTTAAAGAAAAAAACCAAAAAAGGGCAAGACCAAACGACGATGACGAACGATATTCAGTTGGAAAAATTGATCAAAACCGAAAAAAATGGTAACGTTTTGACAAGGAGAACAAGACGAATCGAATGGTGTCTTTAGATTTCAATTTGGGTGACGAAATCGGCCGCCGGCAGTGGTGGCTAGCGGCCGATTGTGGGTGGCTGGGTGGTCAGTAATACTTTTTAAAACTAGGGGCATTTATGTCCTAATAGTTATATATATAAGGATAAAATAGGCATTAATCTTTTTTGTAAATTACTTAAATGATAAAGGTATTTTTGTCCAAAAATGTTAATAATAAGAGACAATTTTGTACAAAAAAATTATTACCTAGGTAATCTTCAAATACCTAAGAAAATAGAGGTAATAAGATTATCTCTTATATTACCAACAGTAACTTATTATTGGTAATGAAAGATTACCCCATTGTCAACCAAACAGAGTAATAAGGGTAATATAATATTACATTACCTAGGTAATCAAATTACCCCCTTAACCAAACGCCCCCTAAGAGTAATATTACACGTATATCATTTTTATACATCATATTTTATTTATTATTATGTGACAAAAAATATTAGATTAAAAGTTTATTTTTAATTTAAAATTATCTAATCATCTTTTACCACAAAATAATATATATATATATATATAGTATTACTCACAAACTAAACTAGAAACATTTTAAACTTCCACGAAAACGCTTCCGGTTTAATCGAATACAAAGTAAAGCAGCCTCTATTTCTATTTATATTATTAAACTTTACGTTGGTTTATTCTCTTGCAATGACACTTGGTGGCCTCTTAAATATTCCAAATTAAAATTTTACCTTATTCTATTACTATTTAATTATGTCTCATATTCACCTTAATCTTAATCGATTTTTTATAAATATTTCAGATGATGACACAAGGTGGCTGTAAGGCGGCTTTTAAAAATTTGCATTCGTTTGATTATTTAATTGTGCATTACATATTCTAATCAAATTTACAAAGAAAATTATTAAAAACGTTTTTTTAATAAGAATATTTTAAAATAACAATTAGGTGATCTTCTATGTTTACAATTCTATTCTTTTTAGTTAACCCAAAACAACATATTTAATCACTTAATCAAAATAACATTATATACACTCATTTTTTAGTTACCACATTTTAGTCTATTAAATTAATCTAATAATAGTTAGTATAGTCCTAACAGAACTATTATTATCATTTCCTAACTAAAGAATTTCTGACACCATATAAATTGTCCAATTAAACCAACACTAATTTATGTTTAAAAACAACTTCTAATTAAATACTTCTACGATTAGATTAAGAGGGCGTTTGGTTCAGGTAATAAAAGATTAATGAGAATGTTAAATTAAGAGAATATTTGATTACCTTGAGAAATGAATATTGAATTACCTAAATGTGTTTGGTTAAGAAGAATAATGGATGGGGTAAAGTTGTGGCTTGATACTTCAATTATTTAAATATCCTTTTATTATTTTAATTATTTTTACCCATTATATTTTGAAATTTAGCTAAACCCCCCCCCCCAAATCTAAAAAGTGACTAACACACCCCCACCCAGCCACCACTGCCGACCGCCAGCTATCCGGTGACGAACCAGCACAAGACCGACCTTATCTGGCCGATCTTGTGCCGATCTTTCCGTTTCCGGTCATATATTCGGCTGCTAGAAAACTTGAGGAAAAAAAAGTGATTTTGATGGTGAAATCAGTGATGTCTAGTGACCCAAATGGTACCAATAGATTCAAAAAACAACAAGGAACACAATAATAACAACCAAACAAACAAATTCTTAAAGAAAAAAAAGGGTGCAACGGCGAATTGAAACGGCAAAAACTAACAATTTTGAGATTGTGGCGACCGGAAAACTTGCTCAAAACGGGAAAAAAACGGTTGGGTTTGAAGAGGAAGAGAAGACGATTTCAATGGTGTTTTCAGAATTCAATATGGTGGACAGAATCGGTCGGCGGCAGTGGTGGTTGGTGATGGTGGTGGTTGGGTGGGTGGTCAGTAAATTTTTTAAACATTGGGGGCATTTATGTCCTAAAAATTATGTATATAAGGATATAAGT
>WYDK02058891.1:0-12292 GCA_009867345.2 Toxicodendron radicans | reverse complement strand
TTTGCCTCCCACACCACTCGAACTCAAGACCAAGGGGCTATAGTCAATTGGGGAGCATGGTGTGTACCATTGGGCTAGCTCAATTGACTATAGCCCCTTGGTCTTGAGTTCGAGTGGTGTGCTAGCCCAATGGTATATACCATGCTCCCCAATTGACTATAGCCCATTGGTCTTGGGTTCGAGTGGTGTGGGAGGTGAAATGAGAAATCCCTTAGGGGGAGGGGGGGATAATACCTGTCGGATGTGAGATCCCGATTGGACCAAAAGTGGTATCAGAGCCAGGGACGGTCCGTTACATACAAAGATGTGGTACAATTGTAAAACATAAATCATTGTTCAAAACAACTTTAGATAAATATTTTATTTTATCTTAAACTTTAAATGCAACATATCATATATTTTTTGCAACATACAGATAATTATTACTATGTGGAGGAAAATTTCTTAAGACGGGAATTAGAAACATTATAACTTATTACAATGTGGAGTTTATTCTAATTTATAACTATCTCAAGTTAGAACTATAATTTTTATGACTATATATAGGTTATTCCTATATAGAGTATCACTATGGAGAGGTTTTACTACACATATATATATAGCACCAACATAAGATTTCAACCTTTTACTGGACACTCTTTTTAAGAAACCAAAGTAAAGAATGTGAAGCTACAGAAGCTTAACCTTGTGAAGCTACAAAAGCATAATCTTGTGAAGCTACAGAAGCTTAAATAGTGTTTTTTGTATTTCTATAAATGATGTTCTCCTTTCATTCGAAAAGTTGAGCTTTTCCTTTAGCAAGAAAACCACTCTCATGTAAAACACTCTCTAGCTTCTCCTCCAAAACGTTCGATTAGCAAGTAAGTGTTCAAAACATTTTCAATTAATAAAATTACGATCTCTTATGATTCAATTTCATATTTATTTTTGCATCAATCATATTTTGAAGTTTCTATTCTTAATTGACTCCCAATCTGGCTCTGCCACGGTTGTCAACTAGGTTTATAATACTTTAAACTCTTTTCTTAATTTGATTTCAGTACGGTTGTGCCGCCGTTACTAGATTAAGATTTTAATCATCTACATTTTATTTTATTTTTTAATCTTAATTTATATTTTAATTTATGCATATCTCCTCTGTGTTAACGATCAACCCTTTCATGGTATCAGAGCCAGAGAAGAGGTAGAGATTGTAGAATTGTTCAAAAGTTTTTTTTATTGCTTGTTTTAAGTACTGAGTCATTTTGGGTTGTGTAGCGTTATAGGATGAGGCCTTTGTAAAACCCTTAGATCAACTACTATAGGGAAATAAACTAGTAATTTATAAAATGGAAAACTTTTATAGATCAATGTCTATTTCTAGCTTAAGTACCATAGATGAACAAATTGTTCATCAACAAGAAATATGCATAAATCAAGAAGATAACATTAGTGAAAAAGAACAAAGTCTTTCACAAAAAGATAAACAAGCCATAAGACCTCAAGGTCTACAAAAACATTTCGATAAGTGGAACATCCCTAAAATTTCTGTGTCAAACATCTATAAAGAAGGAAAATGATCAAGCCTTAATAGAGTTAACCCTTTAAATGAATCAAAATATATTATTAAAACAAATGAAAAAATCCTTAAAGTGAATAATGCTACACAAATAACCCAATTTTTATCTAAAGAACTGATTAATAAATACAAAAGAACTTATAACTACATTCATATAGGATTAGTCCAAATAGGAATCAAACCCTTAAGTATATAAGGAATGGACACTGCCATCCTTGCTTGTCTAAGAGACTGCAGATGGCTAAGGTTCAAAGACTCTCTACTAGGAACGGTAGAATCTAGCACGTCTAATGGTCCCTACTTTAACTATTATCTTGATTTTACAGTCTGTTTAGAAGATCAAAATATTTTAGATGTTCTAACCCTAAATCTTAAAACATTTGGTTACGAATTAAAACCAGGAACTATTCCCATATCTGTCATATATATAGTTCAATACAAAGTAATGCAATCAACTTTTGAAACTAGAGCTATTAATCATCTTCAAAAAGGCCACACTGTCCTGTTTCAAACAGACTTAGAAAAGATCAAACATAACAATACATAGAACTATAAGCTGGAATCAAATCACCCTCCCTGATGATTGGGGTCTGACAAATGTTGTCTTACCTCTAAAAATGAGAGCTCCTAAAACTATAACTCAACCTATTCAAAAAAAAAAAAAAAAAAAATTGAAACTATAACTGAAAACCTTGACGAAAGTGTTAGAATTCGTTTAAGCGTCCTCCTAGAATAAGTTTAGACGGTTTATACACATCAACATCAAGGCTAACTTTAAAAGAACTCCCTGAACAAAGACTGTCTTCTTGTTCAATAGATCCAAGGTCCAACAAAGTTAAAACCAAAATACAAGGAATAAATAATTCCTTCGACCATCCCACAACCTTATTATTTAGTCCAAACACCTTCCCAACAAGAGGATGAGACATCACAATGAATGTCTCCCACTTACTCCCAAATGATAGACCTACCAGAATTAAACATGATTGAAAAATTCAAAATAGATAAAAACTCCTTAAAAAAAGATTTTTATTTTGAACAAAATCGAGAATTAAGAAATAATTTTTTAAGAAATAATTTTTTAAAAAATCACAACCAACTAGAAAGAAATAAAATCAACAAGAATATTATGACTTTATGAATACCAATTTAATTAATTTGCCATTCTTTCAATGGTTCAATAATGAAAACATTGTTAATGTTCAAACAAAACAAAAATTTGGAAAACTACAAGAGGAAAAGAAATTCAAGACGTAGAATCAACTCATCCTCCTTTGGCTGAAATAACAATTCCTTACAAAGGCATTGAAATCAAAGCTTCACCTTTTAAAGTTAAAGAAAATTTAAATGAAGTCATAGGAAACAACATTAAAAGCTTTCAACAACAAAACAATTATACCAACCAATATCTAAACACCATCGAAGAACAATTAAACAAAATAGAAAATATCATAGACAAACCCAATATTAAACCAATAGATGTAACATCAAAACCATTAGAAATTCAAGAAAATAAACCCCTGTTTATCCCTCATGAGGTACCTTTAATAATAAAGAGACCCTTAACTTATAAACAAGAATTTATGCAAGAAATTGATATAAAACTTAGCCGGATTAAAAATGAAATTTCCAATATTATTGCTCCAGAAACACCACAATCTTCTTTAAAGATTAATTTTATTGGTCGAACTGACAACTCAGAAGAATCAGACTCGTCAGACACTGATATTAAAAGTACATTTTAAGATAAAAGCTTTAATCAAATTAACAACATGGATTGGAAAAACCACTGAAAATGTATTATCCAAGAGCCTCAACCATAGATCTAGTCTTAGAAGAATCTTCCAAATACAGCAAAGAAAATACAATGCTAATTCCATCTATGAATGGAACATTGATGGAATGTCAAATTACAATATAGCAATGGTCTTACAACAAATGATAATGGTTAGTAATGCCTATAAAACTACCCATAATACTTCCGATATAGACATAACTCATCTTCTAATAGCCGGTTTTACTGGCTTCTTAAAATCATGGTGGGATAGCCACTTTGGAGTAGATGATCAAGAAAAGATTTTCGATGCCATAAAAATGGATAATAAAGGAATTCCAATCTTAGATGATGAAGGCAATGAAATATAGGATGCCGTTAATACATTAATTTTTGCAATAACGCTTCACTTTGTAGGAGACCCTGCTAATGTAAAAGATAAAAGCCAACCAGCCTTAATGAACTTAAAATGTAGAACCCTTCATGATTATAGGTGGTATAAAGAAACATTCTTTGTAAGAGTAATGCAAATGCTTGATAGTAATAAAGCTTACTGGAAAGTTAAAATTTTAGCAGGATTACCTAATATTTTAGCGGAAAAAGTTAGAGAAAAAATCCGAAAACATTACGATGGTATTATACCATATGATAATATCAATTATGGTCAATTACATAGTTTTGTCCAAAAAGTAGGGATGAAGATTTGCAAAGATGAAAAACTCACTTATCAAAGACAAAAAGAACGAAAACAACTAGGTAAAGAATTAGGAAGTTTTTGTGAACAGTTTGATGGTGAAAATAAGAGAAAAAGACAACCAAAACTTTTTAAAGGTCAATGTAATAAACCAAGAATGAATACAAAAACTTACCCGAAGCAAAATTATAGAACACCTTATACGCCAAAATACAATAAAAAATTGCCTTTAACCCTAAAAGGGACTTAAGAGAATATCTCGATAAAAGGCAAGAAACAAAACAATACACTTGTTTTAAATGTGGATAACAAGGTCACATAGCTAGATATTGCAAAATTAATAAAAAAATTAGAGAATTAAATCTTGATGAAGAAACTCTAACTAAACTTCAAATTTTACTAATAGAAAACTCTGATTTAGAATCAAGAGAAAGGGAAATGTCTGATGACAACCAAATAGACGAAATAGCAAACTCCATTGAACACATAGTAAACGTCTTAACTAGAGATCAAGAATTTCTATTAGAAGTTGTTAATAAAATTGATGATCCTCTTCTAAGAAAAGAATATCTAGAAAGATTAAAAAATAGTTTTGATAAACTTGTAAAAAGAATAGATACACATAAAGTTGATAGCTTTCAAAATATTATTGATATCTTTGAAAAACGAGAGAGAAAAACTTTAACTCTTGAAGATTTAACAAAAGAAATCCAACAAATAAAAATTGAAATAAAAGAATTACAAGAACACCAAAAACAATGTTCGAAACGGATAATTCTACAAAACAATAAAAACAATAGTAATTCAGACAAACTTGATGAAGAAAATAAAGAAGAATTTATAAATCTAATAACCTAGATAACCTATAAAAAATGGCAAATAAAAGTCAAAATCTTAACCAACAATGAATTTGTCTTAGAAACAATTGCTCCGCTTAACACATGAGCAGGGATAAACTGCATTAAAGAATGATTAATTCCTACAAAATATTATGAAAAGACAATTGAATCTGTATAATCTGCGAATGGATCAAAACTCAACATAACATACAAATTATCACAAGTTCAAATCTGTAATCAAAATATCTGTCTAAAAACATCATTTTTATTAGTAAAAAATCTATCAAGATCAATGATACTAGGAACACCATATATCAGTCAAATCCAACCCTTTACGATTAACCAACAAGGAATATCAACAAATTTGTTAGGAGAAGAAATAATTTTTGCATTTGTACACAAACCCATCCAACGAAATCTTAATATACTTCAAGAATATTCTACTACAAAAAATTAAGCCAATCAAATCATAAAAGGCAAACAAAAACAAATCCACTATCTCCATGAAGAACTCACTAATAAAAGAATTGAAACCCAATTACAATAAAAGGCTGTTAGGAATTGAATCAAGCAAACACAACGGAAAAACATGGTAAACAAAAATTTCAATTCCATCCCACGAATCTGGATCTAGTTTTTGCAGTTTACATGTTATATAAAATAATTAAATTGAAATCCATACAAGGATTTAGTTATACATACCAACGTAGTCGGCTCCATCACTTTGAATTCTTTAAGCGCGTTTTGCAAATTGCTCCAAGAGTAGGAACGCACAAACGATATCCACACATAGACATGAGGGACCACTAATAATTGAATTTGCTAGATTGAATTATAGCTTCAAGGTTCAAAGAATGAGCTATAATTTTTCAGAGAAAATTCACTTCTCTCTCAAGATGAAAAATGTTGGAGGCTAGGGTAATGTTGTGTATATTTAATTTTTCTTTAAGTGCCTTTTTATAGTGCACTTAAGAAACCCTATTCCATGTTGGAATAAGAATAATCATATTCCTAAATGGAATAGAATGAATATTTTATTTTAATTAAAACTTATTAATATTAATGTTAATTTGCAATAATTAATATTTATAATTTGTTAAATTAAATTCTAATATAAAATTGGACACAACAAATTAGCAAAATATCCTTTACATAATTTTGCTAAATTAATTCTAATATAAAATTGGACACAAGCAACAACCCCAGCAAAATTAATTGCACAGCAAAATTACCAAATTACATTTTCATTCGAAAAGACGAAATTTCCCCTCAAATCTTATAAACCTTAAACTGTCTCTTTATGTGTGTGACCCGTATGCTCACTATCATATTGGTAGTGAGCAGTATCACGATTAATATCAATTAATTGCCTCACTACACACATACCAAGATTGACCCCTAACAAGGCATCATGGCCACCCAATAGATAATGATTCAGCGAAACAACTACCTATCAACGGTATGGTTACTATGCAATTAAATCCCTTCATCATCCGTTATCTTATCAAGGCTGAAGTATAGAAATAGTGCCAACCTCAGATATATATTCTTGATTATAAAGTACTCGGTTATTGGATCAACGACCAAAATAATAAATTGGATTGAACAACGACTCAATCCCACTATGGCCATAGATTTATATTATCGTTGCCAATACAACCGAACTGCATCATGAGATAATTTCTCCCGTACCCGGGAATGATGAATCCTCTATTGATCCACCATAGCCTCAATGCACTTCTCGATACAGCCAATCACCACCATTCTGATAATCCTGAAAAGGACAACGTTGGGCCAGTGTCAAACTACACCAATTGGTGCACAAGGCGCTCCGGTGATCTGAAGTCTAAGAATCACATGCACCACCATCCGTTAGAGGATTTACTCCACAAATATTGGGGTTACCATTTGTGTGAAATCCTCTGATGGGTCAATCTAGTGAACTTGCTCATGAAACAAACACCCATGAGTTGCACCATGTTGTCACCTAACAACCTTGACAAGTGAGATCTGTTATTATCTTTCAACAGGGTCGTTCAACACGATGATAGTCTTACCGTATTATCTGTGCCCTAGGTCAAAATAATACTGAGGCTACTAAAAGTTTTAGATTAGCCACTATAAGTGATCATATGATCCTCACAATCAAGATTTCAAGCACTTGATACCCTCGTCACAGTTCTACCATTCTAAGGCTATATATCACAACATATACTTAAATACGATTTACACGATATAATAAATTGCCTTTTATTAATTGAACAAACATGATACAAATAATTTGATTACAAAAATGATTGGCACTAGGGCACCTACCCTAACAAAGGAAACACATGACAAAATTTCCCAAACACAAAAAGATATTAAAAATCTAATTTGTTTTGATTTACCAAATGCCTTTTGGAATAGACATAAACATATAGTAGAATTACCATATGAAAACGATTTCAAAGAAAAAAATGATATACCAACAAAAGCCAGACCAATTCAAGTGAACAAAGAATTAGAAGAATTTTGTAAAAAAGAAATTGACAATATTTTACAGAAAAATTTAATTAGAAAAAGCAAATCCCCCTAAAGTTGCTCAGCTTTCTATATTCAGAAAAATGCTGAACTAGAAATAGGAGTCCCATGACTTGTCATAAATTACAAACCACTTAATAAAGCCTTGAGATGGATAAGATACCCAATTCCAAACACAAAAGATTTATTACAAAAACTTTGCAACTCAAACATTTTCTCTAAATTCGATATGAAATCAGGATTTTGGCAAATCCAAATTTCACCTTAAGATAGATATAAAATTGCTTTCACTGTTCCCTTTGGACAATATGAATTGAATGTAATGCCATTTGGTCTAAAAAAACGCACCCTCTGGATTCCAACGACTAATGAATGAAATATTTAATCCTTATTCAAAATTCATCATTGTCTACATTGATGATGTGCTTGTCTTTTCATCTAGCTTAGATCAACATTTTAAACACTTAAAAACATTAGTTCACATTATTAAAACAAATGGCTTAGTATTGTCCAAAACAAAATAAGTATTTTTTAAACAAATGTTAGATTTTTAAGCCATATCATCCATAATAGTACAATTATCCCGATTCAAAGATCCATAGAATTTGGTAAAATTTTTTTTTTGATATAATAATAGAAAAAACACAATTACAAAGATATTTAGGAAGTCTTAATTATGTTATGGATTTTTATCCTAAATTAAGTCAACTATGCGAACCTCTTTATGAAAAAAAAAGTGTCTAGCAAAAGGTTGAAATCTTTTGTTGGTGCTTTTGGCTCTTTACTTTTTTTTTACAATAATCGCTCTCAGTGATTATTTTATTTCTGAATTTTTTCACTATGATGGCAAGGCTTCTAGCAAAGTTAATGGGAATGGGTCTTGACAATATTCTTTTAATTCCATGTATTCTTTGAGTCTAGAATCTGAGTCTATGAGGATTTTGACCCTACCTTCCCTTTTGAAAAGATATTTCAGTAATCTTCTTTGACCATTCGTATTTTGGGAAATATGGTGATTTTGAACTATTCTTAGTTAGTCAGATAAATCCATAACAATCATATTCGTTGGGTCCTCAATATCAAGATTTTAGGCACTTGATACCCTCATCATGATTCAACCACTCTATGGGCATATATCATTTATAAAACAACAATACATACATAGTGTATGATATAAAAAAACCTTTTTATTATTATTAAATTAATACATTTTTACAAATAGTCAATTACAACTGGATTGGCTCTAGGGCACCTACACTAACATATTTAAACTCTATTCTCAGTGAATAAATCACATAATCAAGAGGGTTTTATTAATCATAAGACATATCTAGGGTTTTGAAATCACCCTCAATCACAAAAGAATTAGTTATCCATAGAGAAAAATAAAAACATCATTATATTAATGATAACAAATAATAACAATCGCAAAAAAAAAAAAATAAAAAACTTAGGAAAACTTGGATTGATTAGCGGAGTTGATGATAATCTACTCCAATTCTTTTTCTCCAAGTTTCTTTTAATCTCTCTTTCTCTCTACATTATTGAGTATTTTTGTTCTCATTATTCTCTCTATTTCTAAAAATACCTAAAACATCCTTTTATAGTGCTAGGGTTGTGGGAGAGTGATTGGGAAAATCCTATACAAATTAGAATAAGAAAATACAGTTCTAGGTGAAATAGAAAAAAAGAATCCGAATGAAATTAGGATTCCTTCACACGAGCTGTGCAAAGATGTCCAAAATTGAACATGATAGCTTCTGAATTTAACAAAGGTGTGAACATATGAGTTGTAGGCCTTCAAATAAGCTTTTCAACACCTCATGCATCGTCAAAATCCGAGGTCTACAACTCAAGTTATTGCATAAATACTAAAGCATGTTCCAAAACCCGTGGCTGCACTCAAATCTTCTTTCAAAACCCAAGAGCGCATGCCGCGGCACCAATTTTTTCATGCCACAGTGCCGAAAGATTTGCACTTTTGAGCACGTTAAAGTTGGAATCGGAAGAAGTCATAACATATAAATTGTAGCCCTTCAAGTCAGATTTCCAATGCTCCAAGAATCATCCCAATGGCACCTATAATTTATTTGTTTACCATAAAGAATATATTTAACCATCAATTTCCTAGTATCAATCTCACAATAGATAGCATAGGAACATAAAAAAATTGTTTTTTATTTTATTTTTGAAGAATAATAGTTCATTGGGATAATTATTTAAACCCCTCAAGGTTTGGTTAAAACTGTAAATCCCCTCAAGTTTCAATAATGACACAAAACCCTTTACCGTCTCTCTGAAAATTCATTAAAATTGTTAGATGAAAGGTAAAAGCTGACAAATTAAATAAAAGATTAAAGAATTTATAAAAAAATAAAAAAAAACTAAACATTTACAATAAAAAAATCCAATAATTCATTTAGTTTTTAAAAAAAATTACATTCCCCTAAAATTATTACCTATTTCATATATTATAGGGGGTTTATTGTTTTTTTGTCAGGGGGTATTTACAATTTACCAAGGCCCGGGCTTGGGCCCCGGAGGAGGGTCCGGCCTGGGCCCTGTCACCCCTCCCTAAGGCTCGAGCCTGTCTTGGGATCGGGATTTACAATTGTGCCCTTTAGGCCCAAACCCATTTGCCCACCTCTATTGTTGTCGAAAGTAGCCTGAAGGTGAAGACCCTGAACACGACACCTCCGCGGCTGTGCACATGGATGTGGCTCAAAGGCCCTATATAGACACAAGAAAAAAAAGGCCTTTGAAACCTCCACCAAACAAGAAAAAAACAAAGAATCAAGCCACCTTACAACCTTCAAAACTTTCCTGCATAATAGTTGAAGGAGAGAGGAAATTTTTTTTTTCTCTTTTTTCATTTGAGTGCGGCATACTTCAGCATGCTAACTTGCGTCGCTATTCCTTTTGGTTGTAGCCGGGATCACATTAGCTGAATTCGACTCATGTTAGCATCGCCTGAAAATGCCGGTTTTTTTTTTGTCTTTTCCGGCCGATCCCGACCTCCAAAATAACTTCCGAACTCACAGTTGAACTCTTTTCGACCACCTCTTCAAAACCCATACCCGTACTTGTCATTTTCTCTCACCTTTTCTGGACATCTCCTTCTTGCCACTTTGCGAAGTTGGATAAATTTATGGTCCAATTCCGATCGATCAGAGTATTACCAGCCTCAACCGAACACACCACCTGAATCACCGTTTGCTATTGTTTGTGGTGGAATGTTGTTTGGTCGTTGTTGACCTCCCAATCGCTGAAAATTGGAGTTCAAAGTTGTGCCCACAACCAGTTCAAGAAAAGGCCCTTACCAATCCCTAGCCATCCTCAATGATTAGAAACCCGGACCGAACTGGACTGGTCGGTCGGACCGGTTCAACCGTCGACCAGCCATCTATCCGGTCCAAGGCATAATGTAAACCGGTAGTAACTAATAACCCGATATGAACTGGATGAACAGTAGTGAACCGCTGGTCCAACCGGTCCGTCCAGAAAACCAGTTCAAAAAAAAAAATCAAATGCCCTAGATTTATTTTTCATCTTCATTCTTCATTCTTTGTTACTTCCATTGCAAGAAATTTTCATTCTTCATTTCTCTTACCTCACATTATCTTCATTCTTCATCTTGTTTTACCTCACATCATCTTCATCATGATTGTTGTCAATGGTTAAGCAATTTTCACGGCTGATTTGGTGACGATGAGAAACACTAAATGGTATAGGATGATTTGAAACTGAAAATCCCTAAACACAACCATCCATGCATTCATGCAACTGAAAATTTGAAACTGAGATAGTGAGATACATTGAAGAGAGGTTTTTGTGTTGAAGAAGAGAGTGAAAAACGTAGAAGAGAGGCTTTTGTGTTTTTTTTTTTTTTGTAATTTTTTTTAATTGATAAAAGGATGCTTGGATATTTGAAATTGAAAAGTTTTGGGGATATGGAGTGAAAAGAAATTAATTAATGAGAGAAAAGAAGGAGTGGATGAGAAAAGGAGAGAGAAGAAGATGAGTTTTAATTTTTATTTATTTATTGATAAAAAAGAATATTAGAATTTTGGATAGATTGCAGGAGATTTGAAAAGTGTTGGGAAATTGAAAATACATTAATCAATGAGAGAGAAAATGTGTTGGGAAATTGATAATACATTAATTAATGAGAGAGAAGAAGAGGAAACGATATAATTTTTTTATATATTTAATAAATTAATTTTTTTTTTATATTTTTGACATTAGGCTGATATATATTTAATAAATTATTTTTTTTTATTTTTGCATCAGTCAGACCGGTCAAACCGGGAACCGGGCCTTTGATCGGGTCAAAGTCTGGTCCGGTTTTCAAAAATTGGCCAGCCTAGGCGCCCAGTGCGCACGCGATAGCCTGTTCTGACTACTCAGGTTCTGCCTCCCGCTCTTAACCACCACCTTCTCCGATCTCAGCCACCCCTCAAACACTATCTAAACCATCCCAACCTCCTTTTCCACCCATCATTTTACCCAAAAATCACCTTCTTCTCTCCCCCTCCACATATTCGACAAAATGCCCCAACCAACCAAATCACGCTCTTCCACCTCCAATCCCCACCCAAGCCAACGCCAACCGACTGCCTCCTCCTGAAGTAGTCCATCTTAGCCCAATTCTTCATGGGCCGACAGATTACGGGTGACCAACTCCAAGTCTGTAATACCCGAACCAAGGTACGCAAAACTATGCATTTTACATACCCATGCACTTAAAATAACCTATATGAAAAACCCTTAAAAGAATTAATGTGAAAATAGACTAAATCTTCAACAAGGGTAAAACGGTCTTTTCATATGGAATTTGAAGAAAAAGTGGGGATTCAAATGAAAGCTTTTTAAGTGAGGATTACATTTATACCCTTGGTATTTAT
>WYDK02058880.1:0-12294 GCA_009867345.2 Toxicodendron radicans | reverse complement strand
TAAAATGACTCTGCATATGTTTTATTTAAAGAAAACTTTATTGAATTCTATTAACAGTTTCTCAAAAACTCACCCTCTTTTCGGAACCCGAGTCCCACGGAGCACTCGGATCCGGTGGGGTAAGGGCCACCCGGGAGGGGGTGTGACAATATGAAACTAAGTTAACCAGCAATGAAATGTTTAATCAACTAATATGAAGCTAATCAACTAAGGTAAACCTAAGTGTGAATTCTAAATCACCAGAGTAAGAAAAGCAACAGATTCAGTAAATGGATGATGGCAAGTCAGATTTGAGTAAAATCCCTCATATTGTAATGCTGTGGAAAATGTTATAGCTTAACTCAGCATGACATTTCACTCGATCCAAACACCTAAGATCTTGTACTGTTCTCTCGAACATTCTACAAGCATGCTTCCTAAGCTTACATCTAACATACATCTATGTAGATTTGGACTAAAAAAGCAGATTAAAACATGGTTTGTTAACAATCGTACAAGGAAGCACCCATATGTCTATGTATTCTCTTCATACTCTCGTATGACCCTAATTGATTGCATTAACCAAATGATTTCCCTTGTCACTTAGACCTTCTCAGCAACTAATTAACAAGCTAGATAACAAGTATTGAATAACCAAATCAACATTGTAACAATAAAACCCATTTGACTAAAATGAAATGTTAGCTTCCTAAGCTATATTAGGATAAAAATAATATTACAAAAGGAGTTCAAATACTCAAATCCAACTTAAAAGGAATTAGTTCATACTGAAATGAGAGTAGAACAAAGTAGAAAATATAATCATGAAGTTCATTGGACAAGGAAACACAAAATACAATGAAGAAAGCTAGGAATAATTCTTAGAATGCTCAGCTCTCCCTTGGAAATGGCGTTTTCTTTCCTTACGATTCTCTATAATTTCTCTCTGAATATTTTCTCTCAGTGGCTGTCTATTACTCTAGTGAAGAAGACTTGTCCTCCAAACTTTCCAATTTGCTTATATATGAGAGAAAGTAGGGCAACTTTTGACACTTGGGACAATACTAGGATAAATCATCCCTCATAGCCTGGTCACTGTGTATTCTCTCACTGTGTATACAGAAAAAGTGATTGTCCTTGTGAAGACAGATCAGCAGCTTTGCAGGACCACAACATTTTTCTGTTATGTTGATCTGGCACGTTATACGCTAACATTCTTTGCCGCAACGTCCACAACATCCAGTCTTCAAGCTTAAACCATTTTAATCCGAGGACAAGCCAATTGATTTGAATATGCCAAAGAGCAATTAAGAAAGTTAAACCTAATTTAAACCAATTAGAGCATAAAAACACAATTTCTCATCTTAAAGCTCAATCACACTCTAAATGAAAAAGTCATTAATTGTTAGATTAAACTAAACTAAATTAGCTAAACTAGAAATAAAAACCATAACAAAGATCCTAAATTAGGTCTATGATAACTCTATTTACAAGAGTTATCAGTTATGACCTTGAAAACTAGGCCACAGAAATGGCCTAAGACAGAAAGTGAAGTGATAGGTTTCACAAAGAAAGAATGCAAGTAGTTTCCTAGACATACTCAAGACGTTATAGTCATTAGCGCAATGATTGGAAACAACAAGATGTTGCGCTTGATGATTTATAAAGGAAGCGCTGTTAACATCCTCTTCTTCGGTGTATTTCGTGAGGTGAGATTCACCGAGCAAAATTTAAAGCCATGTCCAATGCCCATCTATGGTTTCATCGGGAATAGCCTGCTCCTCAAAGATACAATCGAGCTGCCTATAATAGTGGGCGAAAGGGATAGTACCATGACGATGATAGCCGAGCTTTTAGTGGTCGACTGCCCAACAAGCTATAATGTTGTCTTAGACAGGGCAATCTTAGATGATCTCGATGATGTGGACTCGATTCGCTGTCAAGCTATAAAGTTCCCAACTCCGAATGGAATCAGTGTGGTTAGAAGCCCCCCTAAAGAGGCCAGGGAATGTTACAACAACGCCATGGCAATTGCAATCAAATGGTCGCATCAGAGAACAATAGTGATAACCGAAACTAGCCCGTACCCCAAGGAAATTGAGGATACAATTGATCATCGCATCCATAAAGAAGACCCTGCAGCAGGGCCTGATGAAGAGCTACGAGAAGTCCCCGTAGCTAAAGAAGACTTGACTCTAGTATTGAGAATCGGGAGCAATTTAAGTAGCGAGCTATCAGAGCAATTAGTCAGATCCCTGAGGAAGAATCTGGATGTGTTCACTTGGGTACATGCGGACATGGTGGGGATCAACCTAGAAGTGATGGTCATAAACTGAATATCGACCTGAAGCCAAGCCAAGCCAATCAGGTAAAAAAAAAGGCCGATGGACTCTGAGTGATCTTAGGCGCCCAAAGATGAAGTTGATAAGCTGCTTAATATCAATTTCATCCAAGAAGTAAAGTATCCGGATTGGCTCGCCAACCTTGTTTTAGTGAAGAAGTCGAATGGCAAATGACGGACTTACGTCGACTTCACAGACTTGAACAAAATACCTCTTTTATAACTAGTAGATGCGACGGTCGGGCACACATTACTGAGCTTCATGGATGCATACTCGGGATACAACCAAATCCTAATATATTAGTCCGATGAAGAAAATACCTCTTTTATAACTGACCGTGGTATTTATTGCGAAAGGGTAGTGCCATTCGGGTTAAAAAATGCTAGGGTGACCTACCAACGCTTAATTAACAAAATATTTGCTGAACAGATCGGAAAAACAATGGAGGTGTACATTGACGATATGCTCATCCAATCAAAGGTCAAGGAAGAGCACATCGATCACTTGATCGTGAAGTTCAAGATTCTGAGAAAATATCAGATGCGGTTGAATCCTTTGAAGTGGGCCTTTGGAGTAAGCTCGAGGAAATTCCTGAGATTCATGGTTAACCAGTGGGGTGTTGAGGCCAAACCTGAAAAAAAAATCAAGCTTTATTCAACATGCAAAGCCCGACAAAGACAAAACCAGTTCAGAATTTGACAGGGCGATTAGCCGCACTCAGTCGGTTTGTTTAAAAAGCAACGGAAAGATGTTTGCCATTCTTCGAAACACTGAAAGGCAATAAGAAGTTTTCATGAACTAAGAAGTGTGAGAGGACTTTCCAAGAACTAAAGAAACACCTCGGGCAACCCCCATTACTATCGAAGCCCATCTTGGGCGAGCCTCTTCTCTTTTACCTATATGTATCTCTGTTCGCCGTAACCACGACATTGATACTAGAAGACGCGGGGATTCAATGGTCAATCTATTACATAAGCAAGAGGTTGGTCGATGCTAAGATAATGTATCCAGAGATGGAGAAATTGGTTTTAGCCCTGGACGTAGCTTTGTGAAAATTGCGACCTTATTTCTAGGCGCACAACATTCATGTGTTGACAAACTTCCTTTTACGAAAGGTGCTGCAAAAGCCCGAAACGTCCGGTAGGTTAATTCAGTGGGCTTTAGAATTGAGTCAGTATGACATTAAGTATTTCTCGAGAACATAGATTAAGGGTCAAGCACTTGTCGATTTCATTTTGGAGTTTTCCTATCAACCTATAGAAGAATCAAGCTCGACATAATCGAGCAGTGTGGTCGACATTGCGATAGAAGCAGAAAAGATAAGGACACTGTGGCAATGGACTTTATATGTAGATTACTCATTTAATGAAAGTAGAGTGGGGGCAAGAATGTTGCTTGCGAGCCGCGAGGAAAAAGTGTTTTGAGCTGCAATCAGATTTAGATTCCTCGCCTCGAATAACGAATCATAGCATGAAGCCATTCTGGCGGGGATCGGTTTAGCCAAGGAAATGGGGGCATAATCAATTAGAATATTTAGTGATTCCCAGCTCATAGTCCATCAGATTTTCGGGGAATATCAAGCTAAAGAAGATAGACTGGTATCACACCTTCGAAAAGTGAAATCCGAGTTCGAATCTTTTGAAAGCTACAATGTACAATATATTCCAAGGGGACAAAACTCTATGGCCGATGCTTTGGCTAGCCTGCCCTCATCAATGAGCAAGGAAATCGTGAATTCAATCCTAGTCAAATTCCTTCAGAAGTCAAGTATAAACATTCCAAAAGAACTGGTGATGACAACAGCCCGACCATACAATTGGATGGACACCATAATTGCTTATTTGAAAGATAGGAAGGTACCACAAGATAAGAACGATACGAGGACTCTGCGGGCAAAATCAGCTCGTTACACCCTGATTACTGAAAAATTGTACAAGCGAGGTTATGACTCCCAGCTGCTTAGGTGTTTAAATAGAGAAAAAATGGACTATATCCTTCAAGAAATCCATGAGGGAATCTATGGAAATCACTTTGGATGACGTTCTTTAGCATACAAAGTACTCCACCAGGGATATTACTAGCTGACAGTCTATGAAGATGCTGTAAAATTTGTTTGCAAGTGTGACAAGTGCTAGAGGTTTGATGATATTCCTCGAGCTCCATCTAAAGACCTCAAGACATTGACTAGCCCATGGCTTTTTGCATTTTGGGAGATCGATTTGATAGGCCTGCTGCCTTAGGGTAAGGGCGAAGTGAAGTTCGCTGTAGTCATGATTGATTACTTCACCAAGTAAGCAGAGGCCGAGCCCTTGGCAACCGTGACGTCGAACAAGATGAAAGATTTTTTCTATAAAAATATTATTTGCAGATTTGGGCACCCTCATACCATCGTCATTGATAATGGGAAGTAGTTTGACAACAAGGAGTTCATTTCATTTTGTGAAGGGCTCGGCATAGAAAAAGAGTTTCTCATCAGTGTATCAACCTCAGGCGAATGGACAGGTCGAAGCAGTGAATAAAGTGATTAAGCACATTCTCAAGAAGAAGCTCGACGCCTTCAAAGGAAGATGGGTGGATGATTTGCCTAAAGTTTTTTAGTTGTATAAAACTACGGCTAGAAGCTCGACAAGCAAAACTCAATTCTCACTCACCTATGGGTGCGAAATAACGGCCCTAATCGAGGTCGAGGTCGAGGTCAAAACATTCTGACGAGAAGCTTTTGATGAGGATCTAAATGAATCCTTAATGAGGTTGAAGTTGGACCTGATCGAGGAGCATCAGGTTAAATCTCAGTTGAGGATCGCTTCATATCAATAGCGAGCTAAAAAGTATTTTGATTCGAAAGTGAGAAATCTGGAGTTCGAAAAGGGGGATCTCGTCTTCAGAAAAATTGTGCTTGCAGCAAATGAATCGAGCTGGGGGGCACTTGGGCCAAAGTGGGAAAGTCCTTTTAAAATTTCAGAGAAGATGGCACCAAGAACTTTTCATTTGGAATATTTGAATGGAACAACGGTCTTACGGGATGGAAAGCTGAGCATCTTGGGAGGGGTTATCAATAATCAAACTCAATGTAATTCAATTATTTGTACTTAGATGATTTGTCATTTCTATTATTTCAATAAAAGTGTATTATTCATCAATCCAACATGTATGTAAAAGTTAAATTATAAAAATTATGCATAAAACTTGAAGTCAGAAGCCCGACTGGCGAATAGGTTCTAACCACCCCAAAAGTCACAGACCCGACGATTAGCACCTCGAAAGGTGAATTGAGAAAAGCACTTCAAGGGGAAATCAATTAAACTTCAGCAACCAAAAGTTGAGGCGGGCACTCAACCCTAACTCAAAGTCATGGCAAGTCAAAATATAACTCAAAGTCATGGCAAGTCAAAATATCCCTTTGATAGTTGGAAAATTCTTGAGCATATCAGAAAAAGTGTGACTCAAGAATAGATCCAAGAAAAAATAAGCCCGACTTCGTAAAAGGAAAATGCAATGATTCAAAAGAAAAGAAATATCAATTTTATTGATTGAATTTTTTATTACAAATTAAAACTAAGTGGACAGTTATTCAGTTGGGGGGATGGCGGCGTCATGATCAGTAGCGGGTTCAGGAGTTTTTGTTTTATCGGTTGGGTCCGCGTTTTTCATTTGCTCGCCCGCGAGTTCATTTTCCTCATCGTCATAGCCCGAGTCGTCACAATCAGTATTGGACTCTCCTCCAGAAGCTTCTGTTTGAAGCCTAAATATTTTAGTTCGATATTCTTCAAGAAGAAAAGAGAAATCTCTGTCGGGATTGGCCTTCCACATAAGGGTGACTAAGTTAACCGAAGTCTCCCAGGTTTCGGCTTCACCATTCAGTTTCGCCTTTTCTAGATCGCCATTGAGCAAGACGACCTCAACATTTGCCTAATTGATATCTTCTCGCACATCCATCATTTCCATCTGATTCCGTGACAACTCCCTCGACAAATTCTTAATTTTAGCTTAGGTTGTGGACAGCTCAATAGCGAGTTTTTTATTGGCTTCGCTGAGAAGATCCCGCTCAACAGTCAGCTCGAGTTTGGATCTCTTTGATTGAGAGAGTTTATCAGGGATCTCCCTCTCTCTGAGAATGCTGTTATTCTGAGCTGTTTTAAGCCCCGCCAGCTTGCCTTTCAATGTTTTGATTTGTTTGTGCAAGGCGCGATATTTCTCCACCGCTTTGTCCTTTGTGGCCATGGCGGAGTCAATGACCTTGTCCGAGCTTTCCAAAACATCGTAGCTATCCTGGTAGACAAGGCTGAACATGGTGCATGCTTGAAACAAAGTAAGGGAGAAATAAGTAAGGAGAAAGAGGAAAATAAAATGGTCGGGCGAGAAGAAAATTACCTTACTCAGCGTATTGGGAGCACTACCAAGGCACCTATAAGAAGGCAATACCTTGAAGTCTTGGAAAAACTTCTTGGTAGCCGAGTCTTTGGCCACAAACGCCCCGGTAGTCATCTTCATCAGAATTGTCCTGATTTTGTGGCGAGGTCACAAGCAAACTTCTTTCTCCCCAATGCTTGGAACATTAGGACCTGTCCTTTTGGTGGGATCTTTTTTCAATGAGCTTGATCCCACCACTGTCTTCTTTTGGATTTGCTTGGGGTAAGCTTCTCCCGAGCCACTCTTCAGCACATTCATCCTTTTCTGCAAGGCGGCCTGCCAATTCCTTTGCTGATTTCTTTGAGCTAGGACCTTCAGAGAGCTCGACCCTTAGCCGTTTAGTGCCCGAAAATTCCCCAAGGACGGGTAACTTTGGCTCAACAATCGTCGAAGACCCTGTTTTGGGCTTAAGGTTGATTTTAACCGCCTGCCCCAAGGATTCCCCCTGTTTCTTGGATGACTTCTTGGTGTATCCGCGTGGCCTTTTTGCAAGCTTCATTCCTACGAGCAGTTTGAGTTAGTTGAATCTTCTCAAAAAGGCAAAGAAAATAACAAAGTGTTAACCTTTTTTCCTCTTCGGGATAGTGGTGAAAACAATTGTGAATTTTTCTGACGCCGGGTAGAATCCGTATGTGACCAAAATTGAAAGAGTGACTAGCTTGGTCATGTTGCAGTACTCTTTGGGGAGTGGACTGAAGAGTTTAAGCCAGTCGACGTTGAAGTTTCAAGGAGGATTTCGCTTGCGATTCGCTGAAAAAAAGAAGTAAAGGTCGATTAAAAAAAATCGAAGTGGAAAGGGCAAGATCACATACAAGCATCAAGCCTAAAAGTGTCGTCGCTTCCACATTGAAAAAAGAAGAAGTCGGAGTTCCAGTCATTGATTTTACTTGGATACCGACAAGACATTTGAGGTATTTTCTCCCTGTCTTGGATAGATAAAAGGTATCATCTTGACCCCTCTTTATTTTGTACAAGTATGCGAGCTAGTTAATAGAGAGCTCGCGTAAGTGGCTAGACCTAGAATCAATGTAAAGACCTATAATGATTATGTACGACTTCGCCGTCAGCTGAAGTGGGGCGAGGTCAAAATAATCTATTACAATAATAAAGAAAGGGTGTGGTGGAATCGCCATCCCACATCTCAATAGGATTTCTAAGATTGCAACCCAACCTGATAGGGGCAATTTCCGCAAATCTCACGCTGGTAACATTAAAGGATATTGAACAGCAAATTGCTTCTTTATCTGGGTAAGATCTTTCTCGGTAAGCGAGGAGGATGGTTGTTTTCGCAACTTAGCAGCAGGTTGAGGAGTGGTGACAACTACGTTGTCATTCGAACTGCCACTTGAGCTTGCAAACGAGCTCTGCGAAGACTCGACATCGCCGAAAAGCTTGTCAATGCTCGTGTCAGGGCTCGAAATTGAATAAAGTTTGTCTGCAGACACTTGAAACATGAAGAAACAAGTGTTATTATCAAGCTCGACAACAAGAAACACCGACACTTGTGCTCGGTCCAGGTGTCTAGGGAGCTCGACAGTAAGCACCCAACGATGATTTTGCCTCAACCAACCCAGATTCTGGCAATGGTTTTCGGTGGTTTTTTTTTATCAGTTTTCTTTGAAAAAACCTAGAAGGAAAAGGAAAACTCTAAAACTGAAGTCTAATGGTGTTTTCAACAACTCAGACGGAAAATAAACTACACAAAACTACAAAAGAGAAAAAAAAGTAACTTACCTAAAGAAATGATAAAACGATTTGTCTAAGAAAGTAGTCGGAACAAGGCAAAAAGAATTTTCGCCAGAGTGTCTGGGTAAGAAAGCAAAGATAGTGAAGGAAATTGAATAGTTGCTCAAATTTATAGTGTTGGAAATTGGATGGAAGTCGATCTCAACTGTTGCTCTGGCAGGAAGTCTCAGCCCTTTATTTTAGTGGGCGATCTGGACAATTCAGAGAAAAAACACGCCGACCATCTAAAAAGGCATGTAACCATCGAACTTTGTCATGATAACCGCTGACACAAGACGTGCTAATTGCGTGCATGGCCAACTGTAAGGAGAGACGTGCGTCAGATATTAACTAAAACAAATAGCGGCATTAAATGCATGACAGGCCAGCCTGACGGTTGCAGATATATGGCTATTCAAATTCTGGGAATGGAGCGGTCTCTTAGGAAAAAATCAACGAACTCAAAGACTTCAGTTTTTTAAGCTTGACACGACCTCCAAACACTAAGGGGTAGATGTTGTGTGGGAATTTTCGTCATGAGTTTGCAGATAAGTTTATACTCGCGATTTGGTAAGAGCTCAACTTCATATAGTTCGCTGAGTTGGTAAGGTCCACTAAAATGTTTGCTCGTCACAGATATAGCTCGACTCCAAGGAAACCCTGACAGAGGAGACGAGCCCGACATGTTCATAGATCGCCATAAAAAATACAGTCAGCATAAAGATAAGTCTTATCCCAAAAAATGTTTGGATATATAAATTCAAATTCAAATTCAAATCTAGCTTGATCGCTCAATCCCTCGAATCACTAGATGATTACCATTTTGAAGCCATGATCTCGAAGTTGGTGGGCTTACCATTTGTAAAAACTTTTATAAATACCCAAATTATTTTCAGAAAAAGGGATTGAAAATATTGAATAAGAAAGATAGTGGACGTAAACAATTTGTTGACAAGTCAAACCACTTTAAAATTCGTTCTTGTTTTCTTTATCGTCTACTTTTCATTAATTCATTGCCGATAATATATTATCACACGTACACACCCGTTCCGATTTTGTTCAAGTCAATCGGATCACTCCTATTGGTGTAGTTTTTTGTATCAACCTAATACTACATTAATTTGTATATTTAGTTTGTGTAAAATTATAAGGGTAAAATGATACCAACAAGCGCTATCATTAACTCCTTCCAAATTCAAGTCAAATAATGCTTTTCACAAAATCTGTAACCACAAAAAAAAAAAAAATTTGATGTGAGAATAATATATCGGATAATGCGAGTGATCTTAACCTAACTTGAATTTGCACTTTATATAAAGTATATGATTTCCTCTTACTGCCACGATACTGCAATACTAAAAGGACCATAGCCCACCACCTCACATTTTTAAGATTTGCGATTTTTTTTTGTTTGGTTGTGTTATTTTTCCTTGGGGTCTGAATTTGTAAAGTTTACATTGAAATTGAATTAGGTTTGATTTGGTGTATAAAGACTGCAAGTTTGGGTTTGAATTCCGTGTGACTATTTTTCATTTAGGGTATTAATCTAGTATTTTCTCAACCTGTGTGATTTTTTTAATTTACTCATGATTTTTTAATATGTGTTGAATGCCTTGTGTTAATTTTTGCTGAGAATTCTTTCTAAGTTTTATTATTGTTCTTAATGCTTTTGATTCTTTTGGTACCGAGAATTGGATGAATGAATGGACTAAGTTGAGATCGAGAGATGATGCTTAGTTGGTCTAAGGTAGTAAAACCATAGGTTGAGCGAACGTTAGAGATAGGTTATCGTGATCTGTGAGGTTTTGGTAGATTCCATAGAACGTAATGATCTTTAATTGCTTATATCTTATTAGAGATAATTTGGGTTAGTAATTAGGAGTTAATTCAATAATTGTTCGAGAGAAAGTTCTTGGAACGTTAGGGAGTCTGGCCTTTAGGAAGAGTTTAATGAAATTAGTACAAGTTACAATACATATGAGACAGAGTTGGTGTGAAATCTATGCCCTAGGTTAGTCATCTTGAATTAAAATATGAGAGTCTTGTGAGTTTTGCTTTCTTCATTAGTTTAGTTTTAAAATTTAATTAGTTTAGTTTAGTTTAGTTTAAATTTCTCTTGATAAAATTCAAATTAATCAAATAGTAATAGGATAGTTTATTTTGGTAATTGGTAGACAGTAATTCCCTAGGGTTCAACATCTGTTTACTCGGTCTTTATTACTTGCACGATTCCGTACACTTGCGGATTCCACAACAAGTTTTTGTGCATTTTTATGTGGTTCAGGGGCTAAATAGCTACTCTTACGTCCATTGTATTTGTATTGAATTGGGTTACAATTTCTTATTGTTAACGATCTATTTGAAAGATCATAATAGTTTGGAATGTGAGTAAATGATTCGTGACCTGGTTCTCTAAAGAGTTATAATCTGCAGAGAGAGAGAGTCTAAGTGGTAGAACTCTAGTAGAGCTCTAAATATCTTGTGTAAATTTTGGGGGAATAGTCGAGTTCTTGAAAATGGAGTAGAGCACTCCTATTTATAGTGCTTTAGAGGCGGTTACTGTAGAAGTCACTTGATGCATGACCTTATTAGTTCGTCAGGTGTCTTTGTGAAAATCTTCCTAGAACTTCTGTTTGGGGCAAGTGTCGATTTGAAAGGAAACAATTGTACTATGTGGTTAACGTCGTTTTTGGACAAGTGTCGCAATCTTACAGGTCGCGTGACGTCATTACTGTACAATTATAGTTATAATATAATTTTACCCATAACAAGTGTGATTAAATATAATATAAAAAAAAGTGTTACTTTAGAAGATGTAAAAAACTAATTAATAATAAGTATATAAAACTCCTTCGAGACTAAGTAACACACTGCTCGTCAAAGTACTTGTCATTCGCTCATACATCGCACCTCAAACCAAAATCTGTAGTTTGATAGCGGTGTTGGAGATAAGTTAACTAGTTTCCAAATTGACTCGTCTTCTATTTGAACATTCTTGGTCAAGGATATTGATGATCCGTTCTAGATAACGAACAGGTGTTTCATAATGACTGGGAAATAAATATTTGGAGTGAAAATTCAAGATAGAGAGATAGTACTATTGACTTTCAGGTACCATGCATGCCTTAAGATTCCTTGCTCCGAAAACAAAGTGAACCATATTTTTAGCTTCATCTAATAAGATTTATTCGAATCATTTCTTCAACAATATAACTAATAGATTAATATATCTTAAACTGGTTTTTGGATGAGAGCATATATAGATTAGGACACATCATGTGTGCCTTTTCAAACTGGTTTTAATTTCCTTATTTTGTCATTTTGTAACTGCAACAAAACAAATCATATATTGAGAAAACATTAAGACATTATTAAAATGATAAAATTTCGTCCTAATTTTATCTTGTGATGGCTTTCTAGCTCAATCTAAATAATATAAAATATAATTTAATGTTATATATGTCTTAAAAATTAATCTTTGATAAAATTCACGTTAATTTTATCAAACATGGAAAAGAAATATCACGTTAATTTTATCAGGTTTTGCAAACATATTGTATTAAATTATACATCTAAATAAATAAGATGATCTAAAACCATTATATTAACAGATTTCCTCCAAGGCTTAACCCACACTGCATCAATTCAATACATTGACTAATGACTAAGACCTTTCAAAGATGCAGCCCTAAATTTGCGTTAATTATGCCACGACTCGGGGGATGCTCGGACTTGTTTGCCAGTTGAATTTTCCTCAACAAGATTAATATTTATCTTCAGTAATGTATCCCCACACGGCACCGAACCCTATATATACCTCCATTTATACATCATTTTA
>WYDK02058862.1:0-12297 GCA_009867345.2 Toxicodendron radicans | reverse complement strand
TAACATTAAAGTCAAAATAAATAATTAATAAATTATAAAATTCTTATGATTCTTTTCAATTGAACAATTAAACCTCGATAAATTAATACTCGATAAATTATTAACCTTGATTAAATAATATTTTTGGTCTGTCCCGACTTGGGACTAATATGGTAAATTAATAATTCGCAAAATTTATAAGATAATACATATGAAAAAAACACATAAGTGTCACTTGATATATAAATTAATAATCTCCTTAAACATCAAAATTATATATATACATGACTCAATTAAGAGGTCTTTATAAATTGTTTGAGTGACAAGAAAAGAGTACTCATATATTTATACACAACAAAAATAAATACAGTCTGATATTTATAAGAAAAAAACAATTTCCTATAGACTAATTTCTATGTCACATTAACTATAAGCTATTATGTATACCACATTAACTCATATCTATAACTAAGATGATGGTATTATTTCCAACAGTTATTCTGTATATCATATTAACTATACACAATATGTAAATGTATTAAGTTCAATGTTTTGGAAAAAAATAAAAATAAAGAATGCCTCGATAAGTTACTAATTTATTAAATTATACGATGAAATAATATATCAATTAATTAATAAATTTTCATGCTCCTAAGGAAGTAAGGATATTAATTTATCGAGGTTTAACAATAATAAATTTCATGTTTTCTTAAATTTTTTTTTAAAAGATAATTTTAAAGATAATGAGAGAGTAGATTAAATAAAAAGAAAGATCTTAAGATTAAAGATTCCTAACATATAATTTAGAAATTAAATGGTTAATTTGGAACAGGAAAAATATAATAAAAAGGAATGAAATTAAAAAAAAAAAATTATGAGATTCTTAAAACATATTATTGTTGCGGAATACTCGATCAAACACACAACAAATAGCTTTAATTAGTACAATTAAGGAAGGAACAATAAAAAAGAAATATACCAGAAAGTAAAAAACACGTAATTTACGTGACTCGGCAATATGCCTACATGCACAAGCTCGCAACACATAAATATTCTCTTCACTTGAGCACAGACAAAAACAATTTCAAGAATGAGTAAACAACTTTTTCCCACCCAAGGTTTGCCTTAATGACCTTTTCCACCCAAAAAGTTTCAAAATATCACTTTTCCACCCAAAGTTCATATTTCGACCAATCGTCGATCAATTCTGGTTTCTTTGTGACCCCACACCACCGTCATTCTCTTCCTCAATCATCATTTACCAAAACTCCTCAAACCTTGCTCCGGTAGACCTTGCCAATCGTCGGCAATCGACAAACCACCCCTCCCAAGTTAGATTTCTATCAATCCCGACCACCAAAATTCAACCTACTACCACCAAAAGACTCACCGATATCCCCTCTTCAAAAGTTTCAACAGTCTGGACTGAGTTTGCTCTCCGTTGACCATTAATCAAAAAATGTGTTTTGGATAGTAAACAAAATATAAATTTTGGGTAAAAAAGTGTTATTAAGACAAACCTTGGGTGGGAAAAGTCGTTAACTCTTTCAAGAATCTATCACTCTCCCTACTTAAGAACTACACACAACCTATTAATGAAGTACTTACAAAAGACAAAATACTCTATAGATAGTATTCTAATCCTAAAACTTGGAGAAACCCATAAGGCTTCAAGGAATATGAATCGAACATGTGTGTATTCACAAAAGGATAAATCTAATGTAATTATGATAACAAAGCTTTTAATACTTGGTGGAGAAGTAATCCTAGAAACAATGATTCACATCCTATTCAACAACCTAACTTGTTAAGATCCTAAAAGTTTTCATAGCTAAAAAAAAAAAAGACCTCAGAAGTGCCCTTCAAGTAACCAAGAATCAACTTCACTATAATCTAATAATTTCTACAACGATTAGCCATGTAGTTGCTCATAATTCCCACGGCTTGTGCAATGGTAGGTCTTGTACATGTCATGTCAAACATAAGGTTCTCTATGGTAGGTCTTGTACATGTCATGTCAAACATAAGGTTCTCTACTACTAATGAATATGGTACTTGAGATATCTCTTACATTCTCTGATTTTGTTCTAGGTGAATGTTTAGAAAACTTATATCCAACAAGAAATGGAGTATTGACTGGTTTAGCGTCTTGCACATTGAAGAACCGCAAGATTCGCTCAACATAACTCTTCTAAGTTCTCCAAACTTTCATGTTACTTTCATCTTTGAATACCATTATCTTGAGAATTTGATTTTCCAGCTCTTGAGTCTTTCATTTCGAATTCCCTAGCCAAATGAGTTTTCAAGTTTTCAAGTTTTCAATACCATTCATATTGGTACCTACAACTAAAATGTTATCCACATATAATAACAAGATTTTGGAATCACTATCACCATAATTGTAGAAGTAGGCATAATGATTAACATCACATCTTTAAAATACTAAGCTCACAATGCAAGAGTCAAACTGCTTATACCAACACCTCTTCACCTGTTTCAAATCATTGTTGGTGTCTTCTTTTGTCAAGAAGGCTCAAGGCTACAGTTACGCCAAATTAGGGTACAAAGCTCCGAGACTTTCAATTTAGGCCCAAATAATTGCTTCTTTGGACCTCAACTAAATCCCATGGCCCATGGTATCCTGAAAGCCCATTACACGATGACACACATAGGTCCACTCTAGCCTAAAGATCCCGACATATCCTTTCAGAAGCCTTTCCACAGCACAAGGCTCAAATGAATTCCAACGCAAGATTTTGGCAGGCTCCACAATAAAACACTAAGATAAAACAAGAGCAAGGAGCGTTTGGTTAGGGATCATCTTTGATGAAGGGGGTAATGTCATCTTTTATTACCTTATTATCCCGTTTGGTTGGTTAAGTAATAAAATGTTTCTGTAATCTTATTATACCAATAGTAAATTACTGTTGGTAATATAAGAGGTAATCTTAATACCACTATTTTCTTAGGTATTTTAAAATTATTTTGGTAATTTTTTTTTTATAATTTTGTCCTTAACTATTACAATTTTAGGACAAAATTGCCCTTATTTTAAATTCAATTTACACAATTAATATGGACTACTTTATCATTGGATTTAAAAATTTTAAGACATAAATGCCCTTAAACTTTTAAATTATTACATAGAATCATGGTTGGATTTGGCCACCACCTCCAGCGGCCGGCCGTTGGCATCCCGCGATCGAACGGCACAAGGCCGACTGGATATGGCCGGCTTTGTGTCAATCTGGCCGTTACCAGATCCATGGCCATGAACGACCACATCTGTGGCCGTTCAAGGCCACTGATCTGGCAAAAAATGGCCAGATTTGAAGCGATATGGCCGTTTTCGGTTAGAGATAAGGCTAGAAACAGCCATATCGGTACAAGGCCAGTCAACCTTGTGCCATTTGGTCGTCGGCCGCCATTGGCTAGCAGTGGTTACCGGGGGCCGATGGTGGTTGGGTGGGTGGGGGTCACTTGGATAAATTTTAATTTTTTGTTATAGGGGTGGTTTAGCTAAATTTCAAAATGTAGGGGGTTAAAATAATATGAATACTAATAATAAATAAAAAAATAATTAAAAAAACAAAAAGGCAATTAAGTAATCTAACCAACATACCCACTTATTTATTCCCCCCAACCAAACATATTAATATAACATACCCTTTAATTTAATCCTCCCAATCAAACACCTTTTAGTAGTATAATATTCTTATATCCTAGGTAATCTAACATTCCTCGAACCAAACACACCATAAGCATTTTTCCTTATTTTCGAAAGCCGGTGGGCTCAAGCCACTTCAATGGGATAATCTTTCGGGATTATGGTGTGGCGGTATTAGAGCATTCAAAAAAGGCCTACTAGGCCAAAATGTTTCTTTAATTAATAGGTGTGAAAGTTGTTTTCCCCACGAGAAAAATACTTTTCATATTCCAAAAAACATGTTAGTTCTAATACACTAATCTTTACCGATCTGAGCAGCAAAATGAAGGTTTTACCTTGTAGGGGCCAAAAAATCCCCAAAATTACCAAAATACCATTGGGTTACGCCCTCATAGAATATGTTTTTTCTAGGTTTCTTATTTTTCTCATATATTAGATCACGTACATAGCCAAGGGTTCAAATTTCACATTTTTATCTACAAATGTTACAAGATTTTTGCTTTTATGACTTTTTTACGTTCTTTGGAATTTCGATTTCAAGTATTTCTTGGGCATAACCAGAGTCTCCCAAACTACCAAAAAACCCTCTTAAAGGTTTTATTTGCATTAAATCACTTTGATTCACTCAATTCTATATTAAAAAAAAAAAAAATCTATGGGTATTTTTGGTAAAATTACCTCTCCAATTTATTAAATGCTCTAATAAATTAAATTTTTTTTCCATCAAGAGATAAATTATTTTCGGTTTTACCTCTCGCATTATCTATCAAATTATTTAAATCCCTAATTTATTTTTTATATTAATTTTATTTTTGGCGTTATCCTTGATAAAATATTGTTTTGTGTATTTATCTCAATTTTATAATTTTTTGTTTATTATAAAATTATTTACCAGAAATTTTATCATCCATATAAATCATTTTGGTTATCTCTTTTATTTGATTAAATCCAATGAACCTAGACATGTTTATGTCTACCTAATTTTACTACATTTTTTTTTTTTAATTTTATAAAAATCATTGGTTATTCATTGAATATTTCTCTCATCTTTATAAAAATATATTTGGGTTATATACAGTAAACCTCTATAGGTTTGGCTTAATCAATAAGCAACCGTTAGTTTCGTTATTACATAGGTAGCCCCCATTCCATTGAATTCTATTAATTTTTTTTGTTACAAGGTAAAATGTCCTTTCTGCCCTAGTCAACTTATTATAAGGCTATCAAAAATCCCCTCCATCTCCAAATACCAAAAATACCCACCAATGGCAAATTACAGAAAACCCCTCACCATCTCAAAATCTCTAGGTCATCAACGTCAACAACCTCCAACAAATTTCGATGTTGTTGGAGGCCTTTTGAGGCCTAATTGCAGTTACTTGAGGCCGTAGAAAGCCTCATGTAGCCGAGAAAGCCATGAAGGCTTCGTGGCGGTGCTAATTGAGGCTAGATTTGACCTCAATCGGCAACCCAAAAGGTTGGATCCGCCTTTAACGACACCAATCTAACCTTAATTGACATCGATCTGACCTCAACCATCATCGATCTAGCCTAAATCGACATTGAGAAATGAGATCTAGCCTCATGACACCGTAGAGGCTAGATCCAACCAAATCGACACCATTAGAGGCCAAATCCAACCTCGAGGCAACCGATTAAGGCTAGAGCTGGTCTCGTCGCACATTGTTGAGGGCATTACAATGGTGAGAAGGGAGGAAGAAGAGAGGGGAAAAGAGAAAAAAGAAAGAGAAAGTGGAAAAAAAAAAGGAAAAAAATGTAGGGAAAATGGAGAAAAATTGTCAAGGGTTATAATAAAATGTCAAAATTACCCTTCTTTTAAAGTTAAAATATCTAATTTGCCTACTTTGTAGTTAACTTTAACGGGAAAACTTAGCGGAGTAGGGGCTACCTGCGTAATAACGAAACTAACAGGTGCTCACATGATTAGACGAAACCTATGGGGAATAATCCCATAAGTTTTCCTAAATGTATCTAGACTTACTTATGTCTCCATCATTCTCCATCAAACCTAACTACTCAAACACTATATTTGTAATTCCTAAACACGACAACCACAAAATTAGCATCTAAACACCATACAATTTGTCCAAAATAGATCAAGATTGCTTCTTACGCAAACATTGGGATTTGATCACCTCTCCAGGTTTTTCTTTGTTGCCTTTTTGCATGTTTTGGGTGATCTTTTCATGTTTTTATTTTCTCAATTCCCTAGGATATCTTTTGAAATCTAACTTTTGCTACTAAAATTTGGCTTCAAGATCATTATTCTGATCACCCAGAATATTTCTTAAATATACTTGCTTTCACTAACTTGTTGGATGCTTGGCTCCCACACATTTTCTCTATAAATTTTGTCTTTGGTCTTCTTTGGATGACTTTAGTGATGACAAGACTGTAACGGGACACTTCTTGGAGTGGATTCTCGCAGGAAAGTTGTAGGTTGGCTCACTGTTACTTAGAAAATATGGTCATTGTCCAAGAAATGAATGCAGTGATCCATAATCAAGAATATTTCTTAAATATACTTGTTTTCGCTAACTAGTTGGATGCTTGACTCCCACACATTTTCTCAATAAATTTTGTCTTTAGTCTTCTTTGGTTGACTTTAGTGATGATAAGACTATAACGAGACAATCCCTGCAGTGGGTTCTTGCAGGGAGGTCTCATGTTGACTCACTGTTACTTAGAAACGGTGGTCAATGTCCAAGCAGTGATCCACAATCAGCCCCAATTCATAGGAGACTCTATTATATCAATTTGTAACCAATTTCATTGTAATCTCCTATTTTACTATTGTTTTACAAAAAATAAAAAAAGACCACTAAAATTTTGGCGACTCCACTAGGGAGCCAACTAGGGTCTTGACATGGCTAAGAAATCAAGGAACGCTAAGAGCAACAAATTCAAGGTTTATTCAAAACGGTGCCAATAAAATCAGAATCACCTTAAGAGGGTGTTTGGTTGTGGGTTAAGTGAGATTACTGAGGTTAAGTCATCTTATATTACTTGTATTACCATATTTTGTTGTCTAGTAATATAAGATTCCCCTAATCTTCCATAACCAATAGTAAAATATAGGTGGTCATCTGATTACCTCCATAACTTATGGTATTATGAGATTACTTGGTAATCTTGTTTTTTGTTACAATTTTGTCCTGATTAATAAAATTTTAGGACAAAAATGCCCTTATTATTTAAACAATTTACAAACAAATCTAAAGACAATTTTATCCTTATAGACTAAGTTTTTAAGACAAAAATACCCCTAGCCAAACAAATAATTATGTCTAAGTGGTGGTCGGATTTGGCCACCACACCTACTATCGGTCGTCAGCACATGGCCTGCCAGATTTGGTCGACCGTGTGCCGATTTGGCCATTTTCGGCCATATATCTAGCCGAAAATGGCTAGATCGACATAGATCTGGCCGTGAACGGCCAGTTCCATGGCCAGTCACGACCAGGTCTGTGGCCATGAATGACCAAAGAAACAGATCTGGATCAAAAAATGGCCAGATCAGAACACGGTTGGCTGAATCTTGCTGACCATGTGCCGTAATGCCGTCAGCCACCCGTTGCCGGGGACAGTGGCCGACGGTCGACAGTGGTTAGTTGGTGTAGGCTTTCATAAATTTTAAAAGTTTTATTATGGGTGGTGTTTTGTGGAGTTTTTAACTATAGGGGGTTAAATATAATTTAAATAATAAGCCAAATAATAAGCTAAAACAATAATATAATAAAAATATTAAAAAGAAGGGCAATTAAGTAATTTACATAACATACCCACCAATTTATTTCTTCCAACCAAACATATTAATATAACATACCCACAATTTTATTCCTTCCAACCAAACACATTTTGGACAACATTCCCAGTAATCTTCCAGGTAATCTATATTCCCCTTAATATAACATTCTCAGTAACACATCATTCCTTGAACCAAACACCCCCTAAGTATTATGTTGGGGGTTTGGCCAATAAAAGGTGAAAGGTTCATTTTCATTGCCTTGTTTAATTTTTTATATTCTTATTGATTCTTACAATGATCTATGCATCTATTATCAAGTTTAGCTCTAGTTTTATTAAAGACTCTTATTTTAACATTATTAGAGTTTATTGTTTGATCCTCACACCTATTTATTTTTAGGCAAGATCCATGCAATGAAACCCTTATCATGGTATGGCAAAAATCATGAAATGGATATACCATTAAACTTTCAAACTAGGGGCAATGTTCATGGATTCCAATGGATGCATACATAGTTATCAACACTCGGGGGGTTTCGCCTGATTTGTTTGGTTAAATTCAAATAAGAGACGTCTTTCACCTCACAAGCCTTCAAACAATACAATCGTTGAAGTGGTTTTCATGCCGTATAGATGTGTTTTAATGACATATGATTTCTTTTACGAAAACACAGTCGTTATAGTTTGCTATGATTTGAAAAAGGTTATTTGAACTATGTTTGATATTATCTATGTTATGCATATGCATTAGATATGACATAAATTGAATTGAGATGTGATCAATACATGATATATTATCACATCGAGATGACACTAGCAATATTCATTGGCATATATCTATGAAGTTAAGATATATCATTGCTATGTCTATAAATCCATCTATTTTATGCTGACCATTACTATTTTGAAATGCATTTATGGCATCTATTTTGCATGAATAAAATGCGATTGGACATATCTATATATTATTCTACACGCCTATATATTCTCTTTTCATTAGGCACAATACTACTTTCTATATATGTGAGTACAAAGTTGATATACAGATGTCACTAGGGCTATAAACGAGTCGAGCCGAGCAATGCTGAGCTTGGGACTCTATGTTCGAGCTCGAGCTTGGCAAAAAGTGGGGAATAATACACAAGTTTAAAAAATATCAAATATACTGCCAAAAATCCCTAAAATTGCCAAGCTTATTGAGTTTGGCTAGCCGAGCAATGAGTGTTTGAGCTCGACTTGCCTGCTTAGCCAAGCTGCTCTTACACCCCTAGATATGACACATAGACGTGTGCAAAGAAATTTCATTATATTGTTTTTGTTCGGGAAATTCTATTTAGAGAGACTTGAAACACATAGTAATACGTTTTCCAAAAAGCGATATTTACCCACTCTAAATTGCTTGTGGGTTTATAATGCAAATAGCTTTCGGGATATGACAAGCCTTTTGTGAATATGCAATAAGCTATAATGAAAATTCACCTAATGAATAACATAATGCTTTTTGAGTTTTCTGGCAAGTTCAGATAAAGAAGAAAAATGAGGAAAATAAGATTGATGTTTGATTTGTGTTACTTCTAAAAAACATTTCCTTCTTTTCCTTATATAGAGTTTGAAACATTGCATTGTTTCATGAAACAATGCATTTTGAAACATTGCATTCCTTTTAAAACATTGCTTCATGAAACAACTTGTCTTTTGGTTGCATTGTTTCATGAAACAATACCTTTTGAAATATTGCATTGTTTCATGAAACAATTTGTCTCTTGGTTGCATTGTTTCATGAAACAACTTGTCTCTTAGAAATGTAGGCATTGTTTCATAATAAACTCACATAATGTTTTCTTTTAACTTCATAAATAACCAAATTTCAACAATCCCCAACTTGGTTAAATATAAATTAAAAGAAGCACATACCAGAAAATCCAAACAATGTATATGCATAAAGAAATGTATCTTTCAATTTGAACATTACCTTAGTGTAAGTACCACAAAGTCTTATTGAAATTCTAGGTAGCACTATGCTTTGAACCAATTATCTCTTTGTAACAAAACCGGCGATACCACACACAAACACACTTAACATTCACATATTCCTCATAAAACTTGCTTAGCACTATTATGGCCATGTGCTCATCCTTTTCATGAACTTTCTTAAGAGAAACTCTATCTCTCATGAGAAGCGGCACCACCTCTAAGTTCATATAGGTGAAGTTCTTCTAGCATCCTTGTTACATTTAAAAATACTTGTCACACATAGACTGAAATTAATTAAGAATTTTTTTAAACTCAACCTTCAACCCTCAACTGTAACACCCAGCACTAATTGTCTACTATAAACAGGACATGGTAAGTTTGATTTAGTGCTAAAAACTCTCTACTTATCAATGACTTGTTTGTACCCTTTGAACTTAAGACTTGTTATTTCCTAGTATTAAGTTGGGTTGCCATCATTGGTGGATCTCTTAGTTCAAGAGTTTTAGCCCCGTCCCTCTAGATGTAGATTTTACCAATTCTCTTGAAAGAGGTTTGGTAAATGCATCAACCAAGTTTTCACTTGATCTCACATATGAGATAGCAATAATTCCACTTTGAATTAACTGTCTCACATACTCATGTCTAAGACTAATATGTCTTGACTTTCCATTATACACACCACTGTATGCACGAGCCAAAGTGGCTTGACTATCACAATGTATCGATATAGCAGACATATGCTCTAAAATAACTGGGATTTCTAAAAGAAGATCCCTAAGCCACTCAACTTCTTTCCCTGTTGCTACTAAAGCAATAAACTCAGCTTCTATGGTTGAATGTGTGATGCAAGTTTGTTTCTTTGATCCCCAAGAAATTGCACCACCACCGAGAGTAAACACCCAACCTGTAGTAGATTTATTATCTCCTACACTTGATATCCAACTAGTATACGTCTATCCTTCAAGTACAGCAGGAAATTTTGAATATTGGAGACTTAGTTATTTGGTTTTCTTAAGATACCCAAGAACTCTTCCAATAATCTTCCAATGTTCAACACTTGGATTACTAGTAAATCTACTGAGTTTACTAACTGCAAATGCTATGTCTAATCTCGTACACTGGGTAGCATACATTAGACTACCAATAGAACTTGCATATTCAAGTTAAGCCAGTGCTCTTCCATCATTCATAGCAAGCTTTATACTTGGATCAAATGGAGTATTTGCCTCTTTAACATTTAGACAACTGAATTTCTTAAGTATTTTCTCAATATAGTGAGATTGACTTAATGCAAAACCCTACTATGTTGTTTCACTTTAATACCTAAAATGGTATCAACTTGTCCAAGATCTTTCATCTTGAAAGTGGACGATAGAAACCTCTTTGTTTCTATTATACCTTTCATAACATCACTCAAAATCAACATATCATCAACATAGAGACAAACAATAATGGTATACTCATTACAAACTTTAGAATATAAACATTTATCAGCATTATTATGACTAAAACCATTAGATATAATAGCAGTATCAAACTTTTCATGCCATTGTTTAGGAGATTGCTTCAAACCATATAAAGATTTAGCAAGTTTACAAACTTTATATTCATTTCCAAGTGGAACAAAACCCTCAGGTTGTTCCATGTAGACCTCCTGATTTAGATCACCATTTAAAAATGCAGTCTTAACATCCATTTGATGAATATAAAGATTATGGATTGAAGCCAAAGCAAACAATAGTCTAATATAAGTTATTCTAGCTACAGGTGCATACGTATCAAAGTCTTTTTGTCTAAAGCCGTTGGCTACTAATCTAGCCTTAAAAGTTTGAAGGGTATCATCAGTATGATATTTCCTTCTAAACGCCCATTTGCAACCAATTGGTTTAGAACCAAATGGTAAATCTATAATTTTCGAAGTGTTGTTAGAATAATTGAATCCATTGCATCATTGATCACCTCTTTCCAAAAAGCAGAATCTCTAGAAGACATTGCTTCTTTATAAGTCTTAGGATCATCTTCAATTTGAAGAATTATAGGAATTTTCCTAATCACATCTTTTCTATTTCCTTCTACTAAACAAAATGAAATTCTTTGAGAATCAATCTTATCAGATCCCAATTCTTTTTGTTTTATAACTCTTTGACTTTTACGAGGTTCACTAGGTTGCGTAACAACCTTTGAAGGTATCTCTTCTTGAGATTTTCCAATTTCAGTAGTAGTTTGAGATTTATCATCACAATATCATAAATTCTCCAAGAACTCTACTTCTCTAGATTAAATTATAACATTAGACTCCAAGTCTAATAATCTATAAGCCTTGTAATTTGTTGCATATCCAACAAAAGCACACTTAATAGCTCTAAGACCAAATTTAGTCATTTTATGATCCATGCTCTTGCAATAAGCAGACACTCCCACACTTTAAAATATCCAATGTTGGGCTTTCTACCTTTCCATAACTCATATGGAGAAATTTTATTCTTTTTCAAAGGAATTCTATTGAGAATATGACATGCAGTAAGTTTAGATTCACCCCACAAACTAAAAGATAGTTTAGCATTTAACAACATAACATTAATCATCTCAAGAAAAATCCTATTTTCCTTTCAGCTAAACCATTTTGTTGTGGTGTAAATGGGGTTGAACATTGATGAATAATTCCATTTTCTTCACAAAAACCAAAAAAATCATTTGAGAAATATTCTCCCCCTCTATCACTTCTAAAAACTTTAATTCTCTTGTCTAATTGATTTTCAACTTCTGTTTTATAACATTTAAATGCACTAAAGGCCTCATCTTTATGTTTTAATAATTAAATATAAGTATATCTAGAACAATCATCAATAAAAGTTATAAAATATCGTTTACCACCTCTTGTTAAAATACCATTTAATTCACATAGATCA
>WYDK02058843.1:0-12298 GCA_009867345.2 Toxicodendron radicans | reverse complement strand
ATATATATATATACATATATATATATGTGTGTGTGTGTGTCTATTTAATACAATCTTATCACATATACATTCATTTTAAAACCATCCACGACGGTAATAGTCGGGTAGAGATAGAGAAAAAAAATAAATGTATAAATGACGATGATTTTATTAAATAGACGTATAGATAACGTGGTACTACCCATTTGAGTCATCAAAATCCTTCCCGTGATCATGAAAATCTTCTAAGTTTGATGAAAATCTCATAAGCTCCTGTTGGTTTTGCAGCTGCTGATGTGATGAGCTGGTGGATGAAGATAAGGTTGAAGAAGAATGTGGAGAAAAAGCTTCTGGATTAAAGAGATTTGAAGTGTAATAATTAAAACTAGCATCATCACTTGAAAGAATTTGAGCATACTGAAGCAAGTCGGGATAAGCTTCATGGTGAATTGGAGGAAGAGGAGGATTATTAACCATTGGAGGCCTTACATTTTGGTCATTAAAGGGCTTAGAGTTTGAAGAAGAATCTCCACCCATTAAATAGAAAAACTCAGGCATTCCTTGAACTCTTTCAGGGAAATTAAGTTTAGCCTTGGTGCCTTTAAATTTAAGGGCAGCTTTATCATATGCCATGGCTGCATCCTCAGCAGTCTCGAATGTGCCAAGCCACACTCGAGCTGCCTTTTTAGGATCTCGAATTTCAGCTGCCCATTTGCCCCAAGGTCTTTGTCTAACCCCTCTGTAATGTCTCCTCCTCGTTGTTCCTTCACAAAATCAATGCATTTATAGAAGATAAAAAAAATAAAAATAAAAACCAATAATAAATAGCACATAATATGAACAAATAAATATATTATAAGTGTGGTTTATTTGTGATCCAAATATAACTTTCAGAAAACTAAGATGTAATCTAAAAAATTGAGTTGTATCTTATTATTTTTAATATATATCTAAAGATATGTTTAATATGATATTCAAATAATGTTTTCAGGACTAATCTTACAGCAGAAATCTTAGAAAAATAAGTTTGTTTTTATTTTGTAATTTTATAGTGGATTTTTTTAATTATATCTTAATCTGCTTTAGAAAACATTTCAACATAATTCATACAAACACATATAAGATTTATTGTATGCATGCCTTACTTACTGTGTTTAAATTCTATGAAAAATGATATATGATATGATCATAAATTAAGAAATAGTTTATGTTTATGTTTATGTATGAGTAGGAAATAGCAAAATTGTTATTTCATGCAAAAGCTAGCACTCTTAATTGTTTGCCATGCAACGAGTAAGGAGGTGCTTTTAGTGGGACATCAGCGGCCCTATATTTACTAATATGAAATGACATGCTATCAGAAGTAATAAATTTTAAGTTCCAGAACAACTTTCGGCAACACTTTCCTTTATTTCTGGGGCCATTTGGCTAAAACAATTAAACTAAAAGTAAGTTACGCCCCAAAGCAAGTTATATTATAAGGTGTTAAGTGTTTAAACTTTCCTTTTGGTCATTGAAGATACATTCTATTTTTCCTTCTTCTTTTTCAGCATGCAAGCAAGAAATAGAGAGTTAATTAATTCAAATGAGACACCCATACCCCACATCAATATTACTCAATTTCTAATTCTAATAAAATATAAATTTATTATTATTTTCAAAATTATCAAGGAAATAAAAATCTAAAGTAGAAACGGCGTATTCATCCAATAAAATCTTTAATTTCTATTTTAATTATCGACCAAACAAATACTATAACTGTATTGAAGGTGCAAGTAAATGATGTGGTCTTATCAGAGATAATTTAGATAAATCACGTATATATATAACATAATATAGTACATGAATTCAATTAGGGAGGATAATGTGATACATAAATCCTAAGGCATGTTTAGCAAAACTAATGATACGGTTTGAACTTTTAAAATTCTAGAAGGCAAAAGTATGACGAGGTTCAAATTTCTAAGAAACTCGAGGCCAAGTTCTTGGCCATCATCTTTTTTAAAGCAAGACAATTTGATTGGATTGGAAATAAGAAGATAAGGTTTGAATGACAAAAATGGGAACAAATGGAATGATTGAAATGCTGTAAAAGTATAGTAGAAGAAATGTTCTTGAAAAGATTGATAATTTGATACCAAACAAATTTGAAAAATAATTACAATGTGAACATGTAGAAAAAAATACGTGTTATCTTGCAAAATATTGGACAAAATTAAATGAATATAGATATTGTGCCTAGAAATGGTACAAGCATTTACCCTTTAGAGAGAGATGGTTCTTTACGCAAACTTAATTACAATACATTGAACTTGGCTTTTGTCTGGATGTACAGTTGACTCTCTTGTCTTCCATTGCATCTCAATCTAAACATTTAAACGATCCTCAAAATTCTTTAAACCAAAACGAAAATAAATAAAAAATCCCTTTGGTGGAGATAGATCACGAGCCAACTTTGACTAAACTCATCCCATAACCATAATAAACAACTTTGACATTTTAGGCCTATGTATTATCTGAAAATCATGCATTATCTGCTATCAAACAAAATTTTGAATCCAATTTTACTAACAGTGTTAGCATGTGCATATATTTATCAATGCTAGTGAATGAAAGATAAGAGTGTAATTAATTATATGGAAAATAGTGAGAGTTGTACAAAATACCTTGATCTTGAGCTGGTTGAGGTGGGTCAGGTTCGTCCTTGACAAGAGGTAAATCTGAAGAAGCTGTTAAAGTGTTCGACTGCACCATGTTTGACTGGTCGTCGGCGGTGCCAATCACTTGAGTTAGAGCAGAAACCATGGCTGACATATCAGTTTCTGACCAAGAAGATTCGTAAGAGGGAAAGTGATGATGCTCTTGGAGCTCTTGTTTCTCTTTATCCTCTGATGCTTCCGGTGGAAGTGGGCGCTTTCCATGCCTTCGATCCACCGTTTTAAGCTTGTAAAAAATGCAGTAATCGAACAATTATATAGTGAGGATAAACTAGAAGTTGAAGATGGAGGAATTGTGAGGAGAAATATTTGTCAAAAGGGTTTGGAGATTTGAGAATAAGATATCAAAATCAGGAGTCAGATCGAAGAAGAAATGTTGAATTTATAGGAAATTAAGCAGAAAAAGAGAGGGTCTAGAAGAGGAAAAATAGGGTTTGGGTTAAAGGGTTTTATGAATGGATCGGTTTGAGTTTATCTCCTGTATTTTGGTGGCATGTGATGAAATTTTTGGTAGCTAAAGGCTCTGATTACAGACCAGTGGATGAGGTTCTCATGCATCCGAATCTTGCTTTGGACATGTGTGAAGGAGAATATAAATTTTTTTTTTTTTTTTTTTTTTTATAACTATTTCATTTGGTTTATTATCCTCTATACTTTCTCAAACTTTTTGGTACAAGTGTGAGAAGTGAATGATTTGTTAGATAGGTTAGTGAATAATAATAAGAAATATTTTGATTCTTTCCATATATGAGAATTTGGGTTCTTCCCATAAAAGAATTTACTGGAGTTTGAAGGTCTGTGTTTGTTTTTATTATATTAATTCTTATTTGTCTATTATCGTAACTTTTTTCTGGAATACATCTGTTTCTGTTTAATACTTAGTTAAAGACCTATTTTTGTATTATATACTTAGTCCTTGGATATTTTAGATTTTTTTTCTTTATATTTATTCAACACGAAACAAAAGATGCCTCCTCTATGAGTTTTATATATATATATATTACATTATATTTTTTACACAAAAATGTTTTCTTTGTTATCAAAATTTGGATTAAAAAACTCTAGAAAATTGTTATTAAAGTTAAAATGATATAAGTAAATACAATCTTGACTATCCAAAATGTTTGGATCCATATTAATGAACTAAAATATAGCATAAGAAATCCTACCTTATTAATAAAAATATGATCAAAACTAAAATTGATTTTTTTTTTTTTTTTGGTAAAATAACACCATCTATAGCCACTCATAGAAAATAATAATAAGTAGTTTTTTTTCCTAGTTAGCAAATACGGTACAGCAAAAAAACAATATGGGAAATTTATGGGTATGATATGACAAATGGTGAAAAATACGTTTATAAAAATTCGTTCATAAAATTTGGATACGGGAAAAATACGGTACGAGTATATATGAGTTTAATACGACACATTGTCAATAATACGTTTTGAAAAATACGGCAATATTAATCCTGATTTTAGCACTTTTCATGGATCACCTAGTTAAAATCAATATAACATTTCAAATGCAAAGTATTCAATTAACCAATAACCATTAGATCTAATAATATAACAATATATAACTGAGATTCAAATTATAGTCTTTATACTCAAACATAATATATAGTTAAGATTCAATTATAGTCTTAAATCAAACACATAAAAAAAAAAAAATTTTAAGTTGAACTAAAGCTCCAAACAAATACAAATAAATCTTAAAAGTCTAAGAGGTCTTGGCTACAAGTTGTAGCAAGGTTAAAATGTAACCACCAATTAACAAAAAAAAAAAAAAAACTCAAAAATACGGCAAAAATACGAGTTCGGGAATAATTTACTAATTATACAACTAAGACAAATAATTCACCTGTAATACGGCTGGGCAAATATTCGACAATAATTCACAAACTATATAGATAAACATATAATTCACAAATTTACTAACTAAGGTTTTTTTTTTAATTATTTAGATGTCATAACGAATAATTATTATAATTGAATGAACATTATGAATTTGGTGAAACTTCTATTATAATTAATTAATAATTAATCAATCAATCAATTAATTAATTACATTCCTCATAGGCTTTGGTGGGTGCTGCCCCAGTGGCTTATAGGAGAATTATGTCTAATCTACCTCTATTAAGAGCACTGATTAAGGGCTATGTTCATAATTAATGTTAAATGGTTATTTTTTAATTAATTTTTTTTAATAAAAAACTCAAAATACAGTAAAAGGCGTTGAAGAAGTAAACAGTAAAAAGTATAAAAGGTGGTTAAATTAAGCTTGTTAAAATGTGAAAATAACAGTAATTAAATTATAAATAATTGCTACCTAGCTAGGAAATTATATGAAGGTGTGATTTACTAAAACTGACTATAAACTAAATTGAAATTAATTATTTAAGTTATTCAATTTCAACACTCAACTGTCTACTTATTACCTTGACCTTTAGGTAAGATCGACAGAAAATAATATATATAATAAAATAAAATATTATAAAACTCTTGAAAAACTTTGATTAAGAGAGGATCAAGACAAACGTAACCCCAGGTGCTCATATTATGTTGGTTTGTCTCTTCCATCCGCAATTCTTCTAAAGATCTTTGAGAATGATCCTATTTCTTCTTCAAATATTAAGGTTTTTTCTTTTCGTTAACTGATCTGTTAGGTTTCAAGTCTCGTACTATTGATTTATAATCAATTAAAACTATTGTTATATTATGTGATTAACATTAGTCTCTATTCATTTAATTAGACTATTAAATCAATTTAGATTTGTTGTTCAATCAATTTTAAACAACAAATTAGTTAAGAAATCAAATAAGATGTAACGTCTCATCTCATCATATTGAAAATTAATTTTTTCCAATAATCTAACCTCTTGTTAAGTAGTCTTACATTTGTTGCTTTCCAAAATGATTATAGTCAAATATACATGATTTGGAATTAGTAAGAAAGGCTTATTATTATTATTTTTTTTTTTAAATTCAAATAATTTTCTTACACTATGATTCTATGAAAAATATTTAAAGCCATCAACTTAAAGTTTTAGGTCAATTGATAAGTTGATCGATAAGTCTTCTTTTCGGCTAAATTAATGTTTTAATTAAAATCATAAAAAAATATTATTGGGTTTATAGTTATAGCTGTATTGCTTAAATAGTATGATGGAAATAACTCAATGAAAAGTTATTATTAAGACCGATGAAGTTGCTATAATGATTCTTACATTTTCCGTCAACAACTATATATAGCTAACAGATAGTACTGATCATAGAACTTAATTGATTAAATTTAGGGTAATTATCCTCAACCTCCCCTAAGATTTCAAGAAAAATCTAAAACCCCACACCTTCCATAAATTTTCGCCAACTTCCCCTAAGGATTGAAAAGGCGTTGACAAGTGTGAAAGTCAGTTTCACTACCAGAAAAACCCTCTTCCTTGACAGAACATTTGACAGAAATTCTTGACTGTTTTTTAAAACTATCAACAATATTTTTCCTTGACTAATATTTAATGGGTTTTACACTGTCAAGGATATACGAAAATCCTTGTAAATAGAGTTATCATAATCATAATTTGGAGCATTTATAATTGTTTCTATGTCTATTTTAGCTATTTTACTTGAGTATTGGTTTAATATTTTACAACAATGTCAATTTAGAGTTTGATTGTGTTTAAAGATGAAAATTTGCATTGTTCTGCTCTATTTTGGCTTCATTTAAGTTTAATTTCCTTGATTTTTTTTTCTGCAGTTCAGAATCCATCAGCTCGTCCTAGGATTTAAAATGCATAACTTGAAGATTTGTGATGTTGACTATGCGACAAAGGGTGCTGGCGCATAAAGTGACAGGTCAGCATATTAGAAAAGGTGATCTTCTGCGCCTATGGTCCTGCCTTGGTGCTGAGCTATTCCGAAAAGGACAATCACTCTTTCTGTGCCAAGAGTGAGAGAATGTACAGTAACATAGCTGTGAGGATTGATTTATCATAGTATTTGGTCATGTGTCACAAGAGACCCTACATTCTCTCATATATAAGCAAAGTGGAAAGAAATCAAAAGAGAGTTTTCTTCCTTAGAGAGAAAAGACGATTGAAGAGAGTATTTCCAAAGGAGAAAGTTCAGAAAATCATCAAGAAAAAAAGAGTCATTGACGGGGAAGAGAGAGATCCTTCCAAGAGATATCTCTTTTCTTCTTTCTTGTATTTTGTGTTTCTTATTCCAATGAACTCCATAGTTGTATTTTTTACTCTCATTTCAGTATGAACTAACTTTCTTCAAATTGGATTTGAGTATATGAACTCCTATTGTAATGTTTATTTTTATCATTAATATAGCCTATGATGTTAACATTTTATTTTAATCAAATGTGTGCTAAGTGTTGCAATGTTGATTTGGCCATTCAATATCTGCTATCTACTTGTTAATGGATGTTGAGAGGGTATGTTGATAAGAGAAATCATTTGATTAATACAAGCCTTAGGGTCATATGAGAATATGAGAAGAATACATGGACATATGAGTGCTTCCTTGTACGATTTCTAACAAACCAAGTCTTAATCTATTTCTTGAGTCCAGATCTGCATAGATGTATGTTAAATTTAAGGTTAGGAAGCAAGCTTGTAGAATGTTCGAGTGAATAGTACAAGATTCTAGGTGTTTGGATCGAGTAAAATGTCATGCTGAGTTAGGCTATAGCATTTTTCACAGCATTGCAATAGGAGAGATTTTATTAAAATCTAACTTGCTTTTATTCGATTACTAATATTTCTATTATCTTTACTCTGTTGATTTAGAATTCACACTTAGGTTTACTTAGTTGATTAGTCATTTCATTATTGTTTATTTTAGTTCAATATTATATTTGTTCCATTTATGTTATTATTGCTAGAGCATAGATCTGAGACTAACTAGTTTACAATCCTCGTGGGACGATACTCAATTCTTATGAATCTATATTACTTGTTGACCACGTATACTTGCATGAGTGTTGTTTGTTTGCATATACACCATTGGCAACACCATTTTTCTATCTTCTTTTTTATTCCCCTTTTTACTTGCTAGCATGCATAGCATTTTGGATTCTCTTTCTCTGTGCTTTTTTTTTTTTTTTGTGGATCCTTGCTATTTGTTAAATACTATGCATGCTATATTTATTCTAAATTTCTTTCTGAAAGTCTCGCAATTGTTTTTCAAGAATGCAAATATGAAACATGACAATTTATGTATTGTTCCATGGTTTGTGTTCTTTGTATGCTTAACTATTAGAACATCCAGAAGTAATTTGATTGTTTCAACAAGGACCTCCTAAAGATATTTGATTTTTTATGTGACATGAGTGCATATATGTTTCAAACATATATGCACTCATGTCATTAGGACGATATTTGATTTTACCTTGAACTGAGCATTACATTGATGCAGTGCTATGTAACATTTTTTTGTGTTTGAGTGTTTGATAGCATTTTATATTCTTTAATTTATCATGGACCAAATATTAAATTACCTTATGAAATTATAATTAGGAAGATGACATTGCCCTTTTGCGTTTCCTACAATGCAAATTTGGATAAGGACGAGAAAATGGACCTGATTCTATGATCCCAAGTATGCCCTGAGCCTTTGCCTGAAGGAAAAGCAAATGCGTTGTTTTCAGTTTTTATGCATTGAAGGCCCCTCTCTCCCTTTTTATTTCTCACCATTGAGGATGGGAAGAGAGTGGGGGGTGAACTTGGAAAAAACTTTCCCCAGAAACATCTGGGGGCAGTTTCCATAATTTTTGTGGTGATATCTAAAATTTATTGTCAATTATGCAATCTGAATTTTTCAAAATATCAAATTCATTGGTGTTAGAATTAAGCTACTTCAACTATACCATACAAGAACTCTTTCAAAGTGGATCTTTGGAAAAAAAAACTCTTAAAACTCTCTACTATAGAAGTCTTGCACTTCTTTTGATTTACTAGGTTGACCCTGAGCTCACTATGGCTAAAGCTGACAAGGTTGAAGATGATGAAGAACTGAGTAAGAAGCTTTGCTTATGGTTGCAAAGCATGTGGTTGAACAGGAAAAGAGATCTAAAAGGGAGAATATACGGAAGGCAATAGCATTTCTCAAGGAAACTGGTGGTCTTTTAAAGATTGAGGATATATTACCATTCTTTCCAGACTTTGCCTTGACTGATGACTTCAAATTAAGATCATATTATTTTGGATTTTCTTATACTGTTCAGTAATCTTGTAATTCATATAAGTATGCAAATACCTCACACACTCTTATTGGTGTTGTTGAACTTGGGTGAGTGGTTTTTAAAGTCTTTTGTAGTAGAATGTGAGACAAAGAGGAAGCAGAGGAGATAAGCTTTTGCTTTTGCTTTTGTTTGGGACTATGTGTCTCTTGAAAATGTTTGTGGGTTTTATATAATGCGATACATGAGAGATATTGTTTAGAATGGGTTGGCATTACTGAAAAACAGTGTAATTTTTTTTTTCTTTTTTGTAGTTATGAATAATAAGATATAGTTGATATTTGTTGGTTAGTACTCTTATTGCGTTTACTTTATTGATTTTTAATCATTGTAGTCTTGTTTAATTTGATTGCTTTTAGTTTACTGTTTTAATTGTAGTTTTTATGATTGAAACCATATCCTTTGTTTACATTTATGCTTTTGAATTAAGGTATAATTTAGAGACTAGTTAAACACTTACAAATCTCTATGAGATCAACCCTTGCATGTGCACATTGTATTGCAATTACGATTCGTATACTTGCGAGGATTTTAATTTGAACCATCAATTTCACTAGAATCGGATTACACCAATACAATAGTGTTGACAAGGATTTCGCCTTTAGACTCGGATTTCTTCTATAGGCTCGGATTTCGCCAATACAATAGTTTTTCACAAGGATTTCGCCTTTAGAATAGGATTTCACCAATCTTTTTAGTTTTAAAGGATTTCGCCCACATAATATATGTAAAAATGTGTTTGTGAATGTTTGCCTCTAAGCTAGACTAATACACTCAATGTTTTACAAGGTTTCTCTCACTAAAGATAGAAGATGAAGATCAATGAGAGAGTGGGTGATGTTCAAGACTGATTTAATGGTTTTTGCACTATTTCGTTCTTGTTTCCACTCATATTTTCCTTCTTCAAAGTGAGCTTTTATACTCTAATTTGAAATATAGTCGTTTATAGCAGTTACTTCTTTTAATTGACTGTTGAATGTTGTTATACCCAGTGGAACAGTCGTGACATCATCGCGTACGATCATTCCTAACACCAACGATCATATTTATTTGAATTTTAAGGTTCGGAGTGATCATTCCACCATTGCACACGACCGTGACACTATCGTGCTCTTCCAAAACCATAAAATTTCTAGAAAGATGCCTGACTATTGGAACGATGACGTTCTTCAGAGGAACGATCTTGGCTTGCGCACGGTCATGTGGCTTGGTCGTTCTGGTTGGACACTTTGATTTTCAAGTCTTTGACTAGATATGGACGGATTGCTGGAATGGGCGTTCCATCATGATTTCGGCTTGTTGATGCATTTCTGCTATCAAAACCCAAGAGAGGGAGGTATGTCTAGCTTCGGAGATATTGTGAATTTATTCCCCGAAGGAACGCCTCCCCTATGTGACTAGAACCTTGGACCTTATATAACCAAGTCGTTGTCAGCATGAGTAACATTAGGCTAGCCTTTTAATGTTGATGCGCATTTTATTGCGGTCAACACGGCTGATTTCGGAAAAGTGATAAACATGAAATTTTTAGCCCTTTAAATCATATTTCCAACGCCACAAAAATCACATATTTTCAATAAATGTAGCAAAAGTTGTCCTTGAAATATCGAACATATGTTTTGGATATTAATTCTGTCAGACCATCAACTTGTGTCCATTTTATTCTTAATCTCAGCTGATCTGGGTGAACTGATGAACATAAAAGTTTTACCTCTTTGAATTATCTTTCAAAACCACTAGAATGATCTGATATGGATCTCTCTATCAAAGGTTATCGTTAAAATACCGAAGAGTGTTCTAGAGGATAATTCTGAGATTAAAACCTGCATTTTCATTTTTGGTCATGACTTATGTCATGCCTTAGAGTTTTGTTAGTCCTTATACAATTATTTTTGCTTGGTTTGGCTCATCAAAACACACAATGGTCCAACAAGACGGATGAACAAAGAAGCCATAGACACTCTTTGAACACTCAAATACATTGAGACATTGAATAGTTATTGTTTCTCAACAAAGATTTAAGTTTCTTCGCAACATTACTCGCAATTCACTAATCTATTCACTAGTATAAGTTTTTCCATCAAATGAAATTTTGATTAGAGTCTGTTAGACAAAGGTTCTTGATGAAACTCAAAACGTTGTCGCTTTAAGTGAGCTTAAAGAATGCAATGCAAAGTGTTGCGTTTTTTTCTAAAGAACAATTATAGCAATATTTGTTTGACACGTTGTCATTTTAACAAGATGTAATGGATTAGTTATAAAAAAATTTTTGTACTTCAGTTCAGTTTAGTTACTGAAAGCTAAGAAATGAAAATACACATCGATATCTTTCTCTCCATTTTTCTTCCAAATCTCTAACTCTTATCATGGTATCAGAGCAACTTTGACTAGCGTCAATTGCAGAAAATCCTGTAAAATCTCAATCAATCAACTTGGAAAGAATGCGTCACAATTCATTCAATCTTACTTCATTAATCATTTCTTCCAGTCTTCAGGTCATAAATCCAAAGCTTACTATATAGATAACTATAGATTCTTGCATTCTCAAGTATTGTTCGCAGTTGGAGCACATGAACTGGAAGACCATCTAAAAAGTTTAATTCCTTTTCCATCTCATCTCATAGTATGTAAACTGGTGATGCAACAAATTAAAATACCTCGCAAGTGCACGAGTCGTTGCCGTAGCATAGTGTGCAAAATGCAAGGGTTGATTCCATAGGTACTAGATGTGCTTTAGTGATCCTAATAACTATGTCTTATGAAAAGAATGAACATAAAAGATAACAAAACATAATTAACAATTAAACTGAATTGAAAATCTAACTACTTAAAGAAAAGGCCTAGGTCTTTAACATCATCAATTATCCGGCTATATGTTCTTCACCAAACTACCGCTCTCTCTACTCTTTTCTGAGGTTTGCACTCTTGTCTTTTCAAGGCATTAATATCTAACATTAAGCCTTGGGTATTACCGTATGGCATTCAAGATTAACCCACCTTCTACACCTCTTAAGAACTAGAGTACTAAATAGAGAACCAATTCAAGTTCGGCAAGGCGTATGCTTGAACACGAATCATCCATTCACTAGAGCTAATTGTTGGGCAAAACGTCTCTCGTTTCTAAGGTATTACCGTAGGGCGTTTGGGATTAACCTAGTTTTTTCATCACTAAACTAGCTAGGGCGTATAGTCTAACCTAGTGAAGGAAAACCCATTAAGAACAAGACATAGACTAAGTTGTATTTTGTTGGGCGTATACTCTAACACAACTCAATAAATCAATACCCAAACTCATCTCATACAATCAATTAACAAACATCAAGGTTGATCAAACCCTAACATCATCTAAAGAT
>WYDK02058805.1:0-12304 GCA_009867345.2 Toxicodendron radicans | reverse complement strand
GTTTTGCCACTAGTGAGATTACACAAATGCCCTCAATATATTCATAAAATATACTTAAAAAGCTTTTATTTCATTCCTCACTTTTTCTTCAAATTCCTTGTGAAAAGACTATTTTACCCCTAGTGAAGATTTATGCTTATTTCTCTTTATTTCTTTTAAAGCACTTTCCAATAATTAATACTAAGGGTATGGGAATGAAATATGAAATCTCACGTACCTTTTTGGCATTTGGATGCGAGCATTACACTTTGGTACAATTTTCGAATAGCTATTCTAATATTCGTTTGAGTTTTGAACAGTAAAAAGTGTATTTGTTTTAATATTCAAAAAAATACATTAAATATTTTATTCAATATTAATACACGTTTTTCTATAAATATTATCCAAATCCAATCATATTTCAACAAATATCAATACACATTTTTCCACAAATATTATCTAAATACTACTCAAATACTACCCACCCAATATTTACTAAATACTATTCAAAATGCTATTCAAAATACCACTAAATATTTAAACAAACTAGCCATTAGATATTGTTTGTGTTCTTTTTCTTTTTCAGGATTAAAATCAAACCGCTTTAGAATAATACATTAAAGATAAAATAGACAGGCAAATTAATTCTCCTGGATGGCTCTCTCACAGTAAGAATTTAATTTAGGTTTTGGATTGGTGAAGTTGTTGAAGGTAGAACTGATTGGGAAATTGAAATGGTACTTGCAGATTGGGCATATAATTGGTTTAAAGAAGGAAAATGGGAAGAGTTAGTCGAGAATGATAAGGAGGCAATAGAATATGAAGAGGGTTGAGAGACTTTGTGAAGATGGCTAGCTTCCAAGAATCAAGAGAATGTAAACTTGTTGCAACAACTATTCAAATCTCTCCTTGAATGAAAATTTTCCTTATCAGTTATCACTGAATAAATGATAAATACATAGACAAGCTCATGTGGAAACATCTTTAAAAAAATTTACAATAATTCTAGACATACAAATAAATCTTATAAAGATGTTTATACAAAGTGATGTGGCAGAAAATGAATGAAATAACGAATACAAAAAGTCAAACTCATCATATTCACTCTTCCATTCATATTCTGTCACATCATTCTATTTAAAAATCTTTATAAGATTTTTTGTACGTTTAGTATTACTAAAAAATTTAACATACGTCTAAAGGTTGATGAATAGTGACTAACTTAGCAAAATACAAAAATCAAAATTAATGATCAATCTCTAACCTCAATCATTGTGTTAAAAGCTTCAAGAAATTTTATACTTAGAAAATTATATAATCAAGTTTACATAAATTATATATTTCACTCTCAATAATTCTAAAATTTGACAAAACTTCTTTCAATCTTAAAAATCTCTTAAAACAATTTCATTGCAAAGAAGTTCTATATACAAAAAATTAAACCAATGAGAATCATTCATTTCCCCAATCATAAGATTGCTTACCTTTAACTAAGGTTCACATTAGATATATAAACATAAAGACACAAGAATTTAAACCTTTTATTGTAAATTGATTAAACATATATTACAAATTGTGAAATCATAAATCAACATAATTAGAAAGAGTCAGTACATGGATAAACATGAATTAAATTAAAAAAAAAAATTTCCTTCCATATTTTCACTTTGTAAAATAAAAATGGGAATGAATTGATGAAGTTAGGAGGCAAAGGAAATAGGGAGATTAATTATAATGCATAATATATGAATAGCCAAGAAGCACTCGTCATCACTATTCAAACTATAAATCGCAAAAATAATCCTAGTGATACAATGAAAGATTACTGAATTGAATTGATTAAAAAAAAAAGTATATTATTACACACAGTAATATGCTTGTAAATGTAGACTACAAAAAATAAAAACAATAATTCTAAGGTAATCCTAACTATACAAAGTAAATTTAATTCTAGTGATACAAAGCTAAACAACACTTAAGACAATATTATTGATAGTCTCTAACATGTAAATAATCCTATATATATATATATATCTTAATTCTAATATAATTATTGTAAAGATTAAGCTACCAATTAACTCAACATAACCAACCAAATTGTTCGAAATAAGTATACTCTTACATTCCAAATTTTATATTCAATTATGTATCATATTTTTATATAATATATATATTCAGTAACATTATAACAAAATTAAAAAAAGAAAAAAACCCATCTCTCTTTCTCTTTGTTTCTCACCAGTGCCCCACTGAATCAATTTGATCTTGTGGCTGCAACTGTTTCTGAATGGAAGTTGGAGAGAATGGTAGGGAAAAAGATTGATCACTTGCCACAAATGGTGGTTGACACATTAGAGTTGTGGAAGAATATACACTTGTATAAGGTACATTTTGATCTTCTTGTTCATGTTGTTGGTGATGTTGCTGATTTTGATGTACCGATCTTTGATCCGGTCTTTGTTGTTTCGGAGTATTAAGCTTATCGCCTTCAATCTCTCGGTATTTGCTTAGATATAGTTTTAATGGACCGACGTAATTCTCAAACCCTAAGGTTGTGATTGCCCATATAATGTCATCACCATTAATGGTTTTTCGTTTTTCTCGTTGACACTTGTCTGATGCTTCTCCAGTGACAAAACTAATGAACTCAGAGACACATTCTTGCACAGTTTCTTTTGCGTCTTTCGAGATTTTTCCATTGCCAGGAATCACTTTTTTCATTATCCGACCCACATTTGCTATAGGAAGAAACCTATCTTGTTCTTTGTTGCTGTGGTGGTGGTGATTGTTGCCGTTATTGTTGTTGCTACCAGTGCTTTTTACACAAGGGCTTTCTGGGCTTCCACCACCAGGCCCATGAGACCCATTTCCCTGGCTATCTTCTTCCATTAATTCTCTATTTACTCTCTCGGTGTTTGAGAGATTGGTTTGAGTTTGGAAAGTTAAATTATGAAGGTGAAATTAATAAATGAAAAGAAAGCCATAAAAATAGGCAAGTGAAATGGAAAGCTATAAAAGACTTGGTTCATTTGCATAAAATGAGTCCCCGGGACTCGCTCCCTGTATGAAGTAGTTACTTAACTAACTTCCCTTCATATAATTTTGCCACTTTATGTGCCTTGCTCCTAAACTACTCTTCCTTTTAGAGAATTCACACTATAGTATAAAGGCATTGCTATGTAACATTACCGGAAAATATGATATCTTTCTAAGATACAACATGTAACACTATATTGTAATTACAGTTCTTGCATAATCTAAAACGTCGTATTTGTAAAATTAAACATAAAACTTGAAATGCGAAATCCAACAATATACATAATATACAGAAGAAATCTTATAAGCAAACAGGATTTATTTCATCCACTTCATTTAGAAAGTACTAAATACCCCTTGTTAGAGAGTTTTTAATAATTTTATTAGAGGGTGTTAGATATTTTTAAAGGGCAATTTCATATTATTCAAGGGGTTTATGATACTTTCTTCATTAAGCAGATAAGTTTATTTCTTAATGACTTTGTAAGGGGAAAATGAAATAAACCCAGCAAAGAACCATGCCTCATCACTTTGTAAGTCTTCAAACTCCAACAAAATCATGGTAGGTTACAAACAAACATGTTTTACACAAGAGTAACCAACCTCAATACAACATGGCAAACATTTCACTGCAATAAATTAATATAATTTGAATGTTTGTCATTTGAAAGTTCAACAGAATTTCAAACAAATGTCCTCTACACTTCCAAGAATTCATTCGTTTTCAATCAATAAATATTGTAGTATGACTATGATATCACGGTGGGCACTCGAGCATCAATCTCCTGATAATGATAAGCAACAAAAATTTTAAAGTTGGAAACTGAGGAATTTAATCAACATGATACACTGGATATGAAAACAAAATTTTTTGAAATACACGATTTGACACTAAAAACCTACTTAACATGATACACGGGGCCAACGTGAAGAGAAGCAATGAATTGCAATTAGCAACCGAAACAAATGAATACCTAATCTCGTCAGCGTTTTGGCTCAAGATTTGAAGAGCTGTGAGAGTAGAGTGTGCTTAAGCAAGAGCATATTTAATATCTTCCCACTCATTGGGTCGCCACATGGACTTTTGGACACAGAGCAACCCCTCCTTGTCTTTCGAGTAGGTCATGCGAACCTCCCATTGCATGGATTTAACCAAACTCTCCAATTCATTAATAGTCTCAACATTATCACGAACGATGAGCTTTCCTTCCGGCCTGAGAATACGATCAACCTCAGCAACTACAGCTACTAAATTACACCTGTAAGATCCATTTAACATTCCAGCATCAGAAGATGGCATACAGAAAATGATGCACTGGCAAGTTCCAGCAGTATCACCGGTAAGGAATGAAACATTATATATCTGTAAATATTAGTACTAACCTCTTCTGAACATTGGAGAAAAGATGGTCAGCATGAAGAAGATCATATGTTCTAGGATAGGTGTTAAATGATTCACACCAATCATGATATATACCGAACAAACCTCGTTCATAAATAATGGGGAGTGTATCTGCGGCGTCTACTGAGACAACATTTAGGACCCACACGTTGACATCTTTCAGAGCGGCCGCAAAACTGAAAGCACAACCACAATTATCAGAACAGGACAAAGGATGAAACAAGACTATAGTTTTTTAAGAGAATCTGCTGACAACACCCAAACCCTACTGAAGGAGTTTATGGCTGATGTTACCACCACTTTAGACCCAGAGAAGTAGATCATTATTAGTTGAAATAAACACATTACTTGACCAGGCCACTTCAGAGGATTTCATATTATCCTAGTAAGAAAGGCTGATTTTGCTTACCCTCCATAGACAGATCGCATGTCCATGACATTCCTCACAGATGACCAATCTATTCCAAGGCCATTTAGATAAGACTTGGACACTACCCGTTTCCAGTGTTCATAATCCACAGTGAAATCTTCTGGTGCAGATTTTCCATAGACCCCAACTTGGGAACTCAGTAACCAGTATGGCGGTTTCTCTAACCTTGCAGGCCACTGCTCTGGCCACTGTGACCCACGTTCTAATGATTCTATTGGCACCTTATGCATGCAAGCTTGCAGTGGAACATTCCTATGAACAATAAATCAAATCAGGCTGTAGCACAGCTAAGAGCGATCAATGTCATAGCAAACAATTTCATTCTGAAAAAACTAGCAACATTTTTCCAATTAGGTGACAAGGCAAACTTCTTGTTTGCCAATCCATTGATTTTATTCAGTAAGTAATATAATTTATTTTTCTCAGCTAAGAAGATGATTACCATGCTGCATTTGGATCCTCCATCTCTGGGCACATTGGAGGCTCTTGTTTTGATCTTTTCTCGTAGCACTCATTAGTTGTAGGCTTCTTATATATTGCTATACCCACTCCATTAACTGTATCCTTACTGATGGACACACGTTCCCAGCACATAGCTTTTGTTAGCTCAGACATAGCTGCAAAAAGTTCCCACAATTTTATAGTTGTTAGAATCAATGAACCTTTCGAGAGAGATTTGAATATGTTAAGCTAAGAATCATCTACCATTCCAAATCTCAACATCTTCACCAAGCTTTTGATAAACAGGAGTAGCAGACCACACAAAGAAACCACCAGGTCTCAACAAACGATTGAGCTCCAAAAGAAGTTTCCCACCTGCATAATGCAACAATCAGAAGAAATGGATGCTAAAACCTTAACATGAACTTATAACGTAGAAATCACTAGAGTTTGTTGGTGGAGTGGCTGTTTAGAGACATATAACATCAAAAAGTGAAACATTAATGTTTAAATTCCAGAAAAGGAGTGCCTTCCGAGATAAATAACAAAATTTAAATGAGCTCTATTTCATCTGATTAATATTCCATACCTTCTATATGCCATGGGACTCTGCAACGTGCACAGTGGACCATATCAAAAACTTTGCCCGGGTAGGGAAGTCTCCTTGTTCCCATCACAGCTGATATACCAGGGATTCCCCTTTCAAGTGCGAACTGAACTTGGGCTTCATGTTCATCTTTAGGAGCAAATGACATGGTCAGAACGTCTCTGTCAAAAAGAAAGCCTCCAAAGCTGGCCACCCCACATCCAACATCTAATACCACACGAGAATGTTTTCCCCAGGCAATGTCAGGCACAGTCTGCATAGCACGCATATATTGGTATCAGATCAAACTTGTAAGAAAGCAGAGTAGATAGTTAATGAAGTAAAGAAATGATGGACAGACCACCCATAAGTCCACAGTTACTTATACTAACCTAGTTAAAATAAGCTTGTAGATGATAATAAAAGTATAAATAACAACTGCCAATCATTATGAAATAATCATGCGCTGGATTGTGTTCAAGCAACTGAATTGAAGGATCTTCATGCACAAAGCAATTCCTCCTGGAAATAATTTGTTAAAGTTTGATTTAAGATTAATATTCTTCTTGGCAGGTAATACCAACACAAAAAAATGACTTTGCTAACAACTTTCAGATAAAATACTAGAATTAGTAATGACATAATTCTTACTAAAATGGAAAACATTTTGCTACATCTAGCTTCCAGTTTGGATGCACATGCATTCACCAAAAGATATTGCGTAGAAGTATATATATGTACCTCAACATAAATATAAACAAATGTACCTCTCCAGAAAAAGATAGAAAGAATGGATCGGAGAGAAAACAAAAAGAAGTATCAAGAATCCACCATTCATAACCATATAGATTTACATAGAAAGGAGCAAGACCAGCATACAAAGTAACCAACAGAAATCATCAATTGAATTGTTCACCTCATTTATGAAGTCGATATAATGGAGAGCACCATGCTTAAACTGGGTTCCACCACCTGGAAAAGTGAGGTACTCTCCGTCAACTTTCACCCAATTTTGGTGCCCCTTAACTACTGCAAGTTTGGTATGGGGAACATTATAGTACCAGATCTGCAAAAATGCAACTTAACAATTATCTTAACAAGAAAGGAAACAGAAAAGGAAAAACAAAAAGGAAATGTCATGATTTGTTTTATCATATACCTTTTCCCTGCTAGTAGGCCACTTAATAGAACGTCTATATCCTTCAGGAAGAGGAACAAGGCAGGTGGGGGGTTCTTCAGGGCAATGCCTCTCTCGATGTTCATAATGCTTAGTAGATCGAAGACTCTTAATCGCTTGCTTGTTGTCAAGGCATGGGATATAATCAAACCCTGCAGTGGTATTGCAAAGTTTCCAATTATATCCACTTTGATTAGTAGAAGATAATTGAGCTTCCTTTTCATTCTTTGACTCAGTTGCTTGAGTTGACCAGGACCCATTTTGTGTGGCAGTTTCTTTAGAAAGCTCCAACTGAGCCCCAGAAGGAAAGACCTCATTTGAACTCTGGTTTTTCGATTGGACATCCTCCTTTTTATCATCGGAGCTTTTCTCTGACTCCTTGTCATCATTTTGGTCCACCTTCTCCTGTATCTGGCCATCTACTTTTTCTCCATCCTTCATATCGTCAGCTTTCTCCTCTGACTTAGTCTCCTTATCATCCGTATCAGTTTTCTTCTTGTTCTCATTTGAATACTCCTCAGAATTACCTTCACCAGCAACAGTATTCGTCTCCCCAGATTCTGAATTTTCTTCATTCTTAGAAACCCCATCATCCGTTTTACTCTCATCATTTTGCGTCTCTATATTCGATCCATCACTTGACTTAGTCTCCTCTTTAGAGTTCTCATCATTTTCTTGTGTATTACCATTATTTTCATTCTGAACAGAACTATCTCCTTTTGTCGCATCCTCAGGCAAATCACCCGTGTTATCTTCAAACTGCTGAGTATTACTCTCATTGCTCTCCTCCACCTGTTCCCTCACCTCACTTTTCTTCTCCTGCGCCGGCTCATCCACGTTCTGAACCGGTGCCACAGACGAAGACGTCATCATCCATACTCCAACCAAGCAAAGAGCCACAAACACAACAACCGTCACAGTTGGCCAGTAACTTGACGAAGATCTCCTATTGTCTATCCTACTATATTTCCCTAAAGCCATGATTCTCTTAATTCAAATAAAAGATCCACACCTAAAGATCAAAACAAAACCAAAACTCAATCAATCAAAAAAAGTCAACAATAAATCAAATTAAACAACTTTAGATCACTCCAATGTACAATAAATCACTAATCCACTTAAGTTCATATTATCTCTCAGATCAATATAATACCAAATTACCCACTTCACTAAATGAACAAAATTCTCTCAGATCTATACTAAATCACTAACCCACTTTAGCTTAAATCAGTAACTAATATCTACTTGACTTTAAACCATTAAAAAAAACCACAAATTGAACTTAGATCCACATCAAAATCAGGTGATTTTTAAGAAGAAGAATGAAAATGCTTAAATGAGTTGTTGTACCTTATTACGGAAAGAGCAGAGCAGGAGCAGATCTAAGGGGAGTGGAGCTGAGGCTTTGTTAGTTATCCATTAATGTTTGAAGGTTTCTATTTTGAGAGAATTATATAGACAGCGAATTTAGGAAAAGTTGATTTTACTTTACTTTTAGTTGTTTATTTATTCATATTTCTTTTTCTTTTACTTTTTTTCTTCACCTTTGAATTTGGGATTTGGGTACAACACACAGAAAGAATCTAAATTACCGCCCTCTGCGGCGGGCTAAATTCAACAGTCAAAGTAAAAAACAGACGACTGCCAATCTACCTAACTTTTGCACCAAGTTAATACAACTTTAACACCACATTAGTATTACATCTTTAATTTGTTGTACTAAATATTACAATAAAAAAAATTTTTTTTTTTAATATTTTCTTTCTTTTTCTTTCAATTAATTTTTTAGAATTATTTTATTTCACTAATTATATATATATATTAGAAATAATATATTTTATTAATTAATTACTAATAATAACTTTGAATATTATATTAATTTAATAAAAAATAAACATTTATTAAATCAAGTAAACATTATATTTAATATAAAAAAAATTTGCATCTAATATAAAATGTCACAACAAATATGAAAACAACAATACAAAAATAAATTTTCATATTAATAGTAATTTAATTTTCCGAATTAGTAAATTATTCCCACAAATGATCAATTAATGCATTTCGAAGAGGATGGTGGGTCTCTATATCCTTGGTTTATCTATGTCGAGCAAGAAAATTTTGAAATTGAGAATTTTCATCAATCACAATTTCAACTTCGAGAGTTGGCACTTCTGTTTGATTATCAATCAGTGCATCAACATCACGATCATCATCGATTATCATGTTGTGCATAATAATACACACAATCATTATATCATGTAATACTTTTTTTTCTTAAAAACATGTCGGTCCTGCCACAATTGCAAACCGCAATTGGAGAATCCCAAACATACGTTCCACATCTTTTCTACATCCTTCTTGTTTTATTGCAAAAAAAATTATTTATTTTTTTGGACCACATGGATCATGAATAGTTTGCTCAAGAGTTCACCATTTTGGGTATATATCATCAGCTAAATAATATCTCATATTAGACTCTTTTCCTTGAATAATATAATGAGCAAGAGAAGCAATACATTGAGCGAGGTTGACAAATAGATAAAATGTCTCCAACACATTAATGTCACTGTTGGAACTTGGCAAATAAAAAAATGCATGTCATATCCAAATATCATAATCAGCTATAGTCTCGAGAATAATAGTTGGGGATCCACTACGATTAGCATATTGTCCTGCCCAAGTGGGAGGACAATTTTTCCACTTCAAGTGCATACAAACTAAACTACCCAACATTCTCGGAAAACCATGTTGTTTACCAATGTGAAGTAGTATGGCAACATCATTAGCATTAGGTGATATTATGTCAACTCAAGCTTTTGATATTTGTGGCTTATTTCAAAAGATGTACTATCCATTCAAGCTTTTGAGATTTGTGTATGATTCAAAAAGGTGTATTGTCTTTTTTTTTTTTTTTTTTGGTTAAGTAAAATACTATATTAAAAAGGAAACGAATTTACAAAACGCCTAATAAAAGGCGACCAACCTACCTTGGGACATGCCCCGATGAAGGAAACAAAAGAAAAAGATGTATTGTTTACTCAAGCTTTTGAGATTTGTGTTTTATTCAAAAAGATGTGTTTTCAATTCAAACTTTTGTTATAAAAGAGCATACAACACATTAGTTTTGAACACATCTCTTCTACATCCTCTTCAACAAAAAAAAAAACATATATCTTCTACATTTGTATCAAAAAATGGTTACACAACGAAGTTGTTCATACACAAATGAAGAAGACATGCATCTATGTCATATTTATCTTAATGTTTCTCAAAACCCAATTTTAGGTTTAAACCAATCCAGTGATCAATTCTGGTCTCGAGTTGAGCTTGACTACACTAGTTACAAACATGTGTTTCTCACTCAAGTTCGAAACAAAAGATCTTTGCGGAGTCGAAAGTAACCGATCTTTAAGTTATTGGCACATTGAGGGGATATGTGCGTCAAATTAAAAATATGAATCCAAGTGGTGTTTCTAAGCAAGATATTGTGAGTATTTGTTATTTTTTTTTATCTAATTGATTTTTAACGTTACATGTATATCATTTTGTAGTTCATTTGAGCCAAAAAATTACTAGTGTACTAGCGCAAGATAAAAGTTACAAGAAATGTTTCAGATTTGATCATGTGTGACCTATACTTAAGGATATTGAAAACTTTTTACAGATAATGTTAACGCTGCAGAAGTATTTCAAAGGCAAACTGGTAGGTTTGTATCATCATAATCATAGACTCCTACTTCAGAGTCTCCCCAGTCGATGTCTCCTGGACTGTTGTCATTTTCTCTAAACATAAATGATAAGAATATTGGAGGTAGTTCAGCTTAACGGCCCATTGGGATGATAAAAAAGGAAAAACGATAAAGAAGTGAAAATCGACAACTCAAGTAGCTTGCGTGCACTTGACTAAATCCCTCCTCCCCGAACAAGGCTTTCGAAACAAGGCAAGCCCTGCGGTCTGTGACCATCAATATTAACAATCGGTGGGATTCGAACTTGAAACTAAAGAGGGAGCAAACCTCTTGGCCCCAAGCCTTTTACCACTCAGCCACCCATTGGTTGTTGTTTATGTTGTATTTTCTTTTCATGTTATTCTAGTTTATGTTGTTTTTTCTTTTAATGTTATTCTAGTTTAAGTTATATTTTCTTTTAATTTTAGTGTTTTTAAATTAGTGTTAATTTATTTTTGAGTTATTGAAGTTTAATATTTGTATTGTAATGAAGTTTTATTTTTTTATTTTTTCATCATTTTTTTAATTATATAGTTAGTACAAATTTATTATTATAAATATTAATATAAATAATCATCAAATTAACCTAAATACAAAGTTAAACAAAATAAATAAATAAAAAAGGATACAAATGTCATAAAATTTAATTTAATGACTAAAATATAAGGTTTATTTTGGAAAAAAAAAGATTATATTTAGTGTTTTGGTGGGATGAATAGTGTCACACCAAATTGGTGTGAATTTTAGTTTTCCATTGAAGTAATTTTTTAACACGTTTACACCAAAATGGTGCTCCTTTGGAGATGACCTAAGACCATCTCTAACCACAAACATCAAATTGATGTAACTTTTGCTCAAATTGGTGCAACTTTATCACCAAATTATTATTTCACCTCCAACCTATTGCACCAAATATTATACCAAAAGGAATATTCATTATAATATTCTATTTCTTTTTCTTTAAATTAATCCTCTATAATTAATTCATTTCACTAATTATTTATATATATTAATTAAATATTAGGAATAATATTTTTTATTAATTTACTACTAATAATAACTTTGAAGTTTAATATTTGCATTATAATGAAGTTTTGTTTTTAATTTTTCATCATTTTTTTAATTATATAATTATTGCAAATTTATTATTACAAATATTAATATAAATAATAATCAAATTAACCTAAATAAAAATTAAAAACAAATAGCAAAAATAAGAATATAAATGTGATCAAAATTAATTTAATGGCTAAAATATAAGGTTTATTTAGAAGAAAAAAATATATTTGGTGTTTTGGTGGGATAAATAGTATCACACCAAATTGGTGTGGATGAATAGTAGCAATTCATCCACACCAATTTGGTGTGATACCATTCATCAACACCAATTTGGTTTGGATTTTGGTGTTCCAAACACCAAAATGGCGTCCCATTGAAGATGCCTAAGTGATATGAACCCTTGGTGTTAGGCAACACGAACCCCAATGCAAGATTTGAACCCGTATAATCTCTAACCCAAAAA
>WYDK02058787.1:0-12310 GCA_009867345.2 Toxicodendron radicans | reverse complement strand
GTTTTCGTTCACTAGGTTAGACTATACGCCCTAGCTAGTTTAGTGATGAAAACACTAGGTTAATCCTGAACGCCCTACGGTAATACCTTAGAAATGATCGACGCTTTGCCCAACAATTAGCTCTAGTGAATTAATGATTCGTGTTCGAGCATACGCCCTGCCGGATGCGAATTGGTTCTTTGTTTAGTACTCTAGTTCTTAATAGGTGTAGAAGGTGGGTTAATTCCGAACGCCATACGGTAATACCTAAGGCTTAATGTTAGATATTAATGCCATGAAAAGAAAAGAGTGCGAACCCTAGAAAAGAGTAGAGAGAACGATAGTTTGGTGAAGAGCATGAGCTGGATAATTGATGACGTTAGAGACCTGGGCTTTTCTTTATGTACTTAGATTTTATATTTTTTTATTGTTAATTATGTTCTTTTACTTTTATGTTCATTCTTTTCCTAAGGCATAGTTATTAGGATCACTAAAGCACATCCAATCCTTGTGGAATTGACCTTTGCATTTTGCACATTGTGTTACGACAACGACTCGTGTACTTGAGAGGATTTTAATTTGTTGCATCAGAAAGGACCCAACGTTAAAGAACGGAAAAATGGCGTGGGATGAATTATCTTCCAAAGACCTCGACCCGAAACGAATGCAATCATTTGAACCTTGGTATAGTGTTAGAACGCCACAAGAGAGATCTTTGATAAGTTCTTAAAATTCAAGATGAAATCTTGAAGAAAATTGCATAAAACAAGCAAATCGAATTGTTTGTATTAATCTCAACTATTCTTAAATACCCTAAAGAGTCCTAAGTAAGAAAGGAAAAAATTAACCTAAAAACGCAATAACTGTGCACGACACAGCCTAGGCTGTGTTCGAAATTAAGTTAGCACAGCCTAAGCTGTGTTGTTTTCTGTTTTCTTAATTCTTGTCTTCATTCCACCACCATGGCGACACGGCCGTGTTGAACTACCAAGGCTAGGCTGTGTCGCTTTTTGAATGACAGCTAATCTTAATTTCTTCAAGCCCTAAGTCTCAATTTCATTCTCATGCTCCAATCAACTCAAAGTCTGCTCGTTTAGGGTTTTGGACCCGACATTTGGCTCCCTCCTCTTGGACTTGGGCTACAATCAAGGGAACCTCCCTCTTAGACGCCTCCATCACCCAATCGGCCTCTAGCACTTTAGCGTTATTCCCAAACTCTACAATTAAGCCATTTAAGGCTTGTTGCATCTTCTTCGCTCGACCTCTCGTAATTTGCCCCATTGGAACATGAAGTGGATATGGATCCCGGGCTTGCTCTACTACTCCAGGCTGCTCGGCCATGTCTCCATCATCCTCTCTCTCTTGAAAAGGATTCACCCTCGAATCTGCATCTTCAAAAAGAGATAAATAAGAAACATTAAAAGTAGCACTCACATTATACTCACCTGGAAGATCCACTTTGTAAGCGTTGTCTCTGATTCGCTCGAGCACTTGGAATGGGCCATTGCCTCTAGGATGCAACTTAGATTTCTGTTGAGATGGAAACATCTCTTTCCGTAAATGTACCCACACCCAACTCCTGATTGGAACACCACCTTTTTCCTCCCCTTGTTAGCATGTTTCACATATTGCTCGGTTCGCTTATCAATATTTTGCTTAACTTTTTCGTGAAGTTGTCGAACCAAATCTGCTTTCCTTTTTCTATCAAAACTAGCACGCTCATCAACAGGCAAAGGCAACAAATGTAAAGGAGTCAAAGGGTTAAACCCATACACAATCTCAAATGGTGAATAACCAGTCACCGAATGCTCAACCCTATTATATGCAAACTCTACATGTGGCAAACAATCTTCCCAAGATTTTATTTTTTTTTCTAAAATATCACGTAGTAATGTAGATAAACTTCTATTTACTACCTTAGTTTGTCCGTCCGTTTGTGGGTGACAACTAGTCGAAAGCACAATTTAGTCCTTAACTTACCCCACGATACCTTCCAAAAGTAGCTCGAAAGCTTAACATCTCGATCTGACACGATGCTCCTCAAAACCCCGTGTAAGTGCACTATCTCCTTGAAAAAAAAATCGACAATGTTATTTGCATCATCAGTTTTATGACACGGAATGAAATGTGCCCATTTTTAAAACATATCTACAATTACAAATACCGAATCCTTGCCCCTTTTTGTCCTAGGTAAACCTAATACGGAGTCCATGGAAATATCTACCCAAGGCTCACTAGGAATCGGAAAAGGACTATACAAACCATGGGGTAAGACTTTAGATTTGGCTTTCCTACACGTGATACACCTGTCACAAATACGCTCAACATCTCGTTTCATATGCGGCCAACATAAATGCTCACTCAAAACATCTAAAGTCTTTTTTATTCCAAAATGTCCCATTAAACCACCCCCATATGCCTCATGAATTAACAACTCTCTCAAAAAACCCATCATGCCTATAAACCTTATTGAAAGTAGTTTTCTCACAAGCAACATAAACACTAGCAAAATCATTATCATAGCATATAAGTCTTTAATTTGCTCAAATCCTAATAATTTTGCATCCAACATTGACATCAAGGCATACTTGCGAGATAATGCATCAGCAACTACATTTTCCTTACCTTGCTTGTAGTTGATAACATACGAAAACGTCTCTATGAACTCGACCCATTTAGCATGTCTACGATTTAACTTACCTTGTCCTTTTAAGTGCTTCAAGGACTCATGATCGGTGTGTATGACAAACTCTTTGGGCCACAAGTAATGTTGTCACGTCTCCAATTCTCTTACCAACGTATATAATTCACTATCGTACGTAGGGTAATTCAAGGCTGCGCCATTCAATTTCTTGCTAAAATACGCTATGGGCCGCTTTTCCTGCATGATAACAGCTCCAATGCCTATACCTGATGCATCACACTCAATCTCAAAAGCTTTAGTAAAATCAGGTAATGCAAGTAAAGGTACAGAACTCAATATATCCTTTATCAATCTAAATGCATGCTCTTGTTCCTCACCCCACTTAAACCCTACAGACTTCTTAATCACTTCCGTCAGTGGTGCATCTAGTGTACTAAAATCCTTCACAAATCTCCTATAAAAACTAGCTAGACCATGAAAACTCTTAACCTTAGTGATAGAGGTTGGTGTCGGCCACTCTCGGATAGCCTTAACCTTCTCCTCATCTACCTCAACACCTCTAGATGACACTACAAATTCTAAAAAGACAACCTGGTCTGTACAAAAAGAACACTTTTTAAGATCAGTGTAAAGCTTTTCTTTTCTCAACACACTCAAGATATCCTGCAAGTGTCCTACATGTTCATCTAAACTCTTACTATAGATCAGAATATTATCAAAGTAGAAAACTACAAATTTTTCAATAAATGTCGTAAAACATGATTCATGAGTCTCATAAATGTACTAGGTGTGTTAGTCAAACCGAAAGACATAACTAACCATTCATACAAACCATGCTTAGTTTTAAATGCAGTTTTGCACTCATCCCCTTCTTTCATGCGAATTTGATGATATCCACTTTTAAGATCAATTTTAGAAAACAAATAAGATCCATGCAATTCATCTAACATGTCATTTAATCTAGGGATATGATAGCAATACTTTACAGTGATTTTGTTGACCGTTCGGCAATCAACAAACATTCTCCACGATCCATCCTTCTCAGGCACAAGTATGACCGGAACTGCACATAGACTCATGCTCTCTCGAACGTATCCCTTTGTCATCAACTCTTCAACTTGCCTTCGAAGCTCGTTCGTCTATTCGTGATTGCTTCTATAAGCAGGTCGGTGAGGGATCGATGCTCTAGGGATGAAATCAATTTGTTGCTCAATTCCCTAAATAGGTGGTAAGCCATCTGACATATGTTCCAGGAATACGTCATCAAAGTCCTGCAAAAGAGAAATAATAATACTAGGCAAGGAAAGGTTAATGTCAAAATATGATAAAAATGATTCCTTGTAAACTAACAACATAGTGTTGTTTAGTCACAAGTGCAGCCCTTACATCACTCTCCTTGGCATAGAAACTCATTTTTTTCTTCTCTCTTTTTGCAATCTCACTTTTGCCCTTTTCGACACTCGACACTTGAACCTCTATCTTGTTTTGTTTTCTCTCTCACAAGGGCAATCTTATTTTTCTTGTTGTTTTTCTCAACCTCACCTCTCTTCCCTCTCTCTTGCGCTCGACCATCTCTTTTCTTTCACTCTCACTCATTCTTCTCTTCATTTCATTCTCATAGACCTGTTTTGGGGTTAAGGGAACTAATGTAACATTGGTGTTGTTCATGACAAAAGAATACCTATTTTTGAATCCATCATGAACTACACGCCTATCGTATTGCCATGGCCTCCCTAACAATATGTGTCCAACATGCATCAAAACCACATAACACAAGATCTCATCCTTATACTTCCCTATCGACAATGACACTAACACTTGCTTGATCACTCTAATCTCCCCACAATCATTCAACCACTGTAGCTTCCAAGGCCAAGGGTGTTTAAGTGTAGGTAAGCTAAGTTTTTCAACAAGCTCTGTGCTAGCTATGTTTGTACAACTACCGCCATCTATGATCAAGGTACACACTTTATTTCTCATATGGCAGTGAGTATGAAAGATGTTCTCTGTTGCTCCTCATTTTCTTCCCTAATTTGCACGCTCAGAGCTCTCTTAGACATTAACATCTTTCCCGTAACATGGTACTCCAACTCTACATCACTAGCATCCTCTAATGGTGGCATAGAATCATCATCAGACTCCTCTTCTGTCTCATACTCTCCATCCTCTCTCAATACCATGACTCTTTTATTTAGACATTGAGAAGCTATGTGACCTCTACCCAAACATTTAAAGCACTTTATCTTACTGTTTTTCTTGGGTGGTTCGGGTTTACTTAACTTTGAATCATGATTGGACTCGTCTTTCTTAGGCTTGGGACCCTCAGTTTTGGACTTGAAGAAAGTCCCCTCATCTCGCTTAAACCCACTCGACCTATATGTGCTACTATAAGATCCTAGGTCTTTACGCCCTTTACGTTGCAAATGCTGCTCAACTTTCATGGCCATATGAACCATGTCCTCTAATTCTACGTAATGATGCAATTCTACCACATTTGCTATCTCCCTATTCAACCCTTGTAAAAATCGAGCCATAGTGGCTTCTCTATCCTCCTCTATATTGGCTCGGATCATAGCAATCTTCATCTCCTTATGGTAATCCTATACACTCTTGCTACCTTGCCTAAGCCCCTGTAATCTCTGGAATAAATCTCTATAGTAATGGCTCGGAATAAAACGCTATCTCATCACACTTTTCATATCCTCCCATGTATCTATTGACCTACCCGTGTTTCTACGCCTATTTCTCACCAATTGATCCCACCAAATGCTAGCGTAGTCAGTAAACTCCACAGCAGCTAATTTCACCTTCTTCTCCTATGAGTAACTATGTATGTCGAACACTTTTTCTACCTTACGCTCCTACTCTAAATAAGCCTACAGATCATTTCTTCCTTGAAATTGAGGAATCTTCATCTTAATACTACCCAAGTTATGATCTTATCACCCTTGCTGGCTATCTCCTCTATCCCTCTTATCCCACCTATTATTCGTCATTGTAGTCATCCTATCATCGCTTAACTTATCCTCACTATCAGTCAGTATCCCTTCATGATCTCTAATTGGCGATGCCTTCTTCCGATCCCCTTTTGTAATGACTCTATAGCACTCTGTTGACTTTCTAATTTATCCCTAAAATCTCCTATAAGGTTCATCATACGCTCGAATTGTTGTTGCATGGCTTGCATTGCGAAAGCATCGGTTTTATCCAAATCTTTTCCAATGTTGTTTTTATTAGGTTCGACCATTGTAGGTACCACATAAAATCGTTAGTAAACAACTTCACACGCACTCCCTCACGTTCTTACACTCAGCCAAATATCACTCCCACTCGTGTTTGTGAATCACTCGATTATAACTCACCACTCTCAAATATGGAAAATTTTGTTGTAAAGAATAAACCAATAAATCAACCTTGGGATGGACACAACCACTCAACCAAGATTAACCAAAGAAAAAAAAAAGTCTTGAAACGAATGAACGAAAGAAAAACGGAAGAACACCTAGAACACTAATAGATGTCACGATAATTCAAGAAAACACTCCAACTAAATTGCGAGACCACCCAAATCAGGTTAAGATCAACAACAACCAACGAATTACAAAATTTCATAATTCGGCTTGTTTTTTCAAGATCTGTTCGTTTCTTTGAAGTTCATATCTGATTTGTTCTTAATTTTTTTTTAAACTATGGCCGAATATTTAATTTCGCAAGATAGGGTTGAATCAACAAATTTGCAATCAAGAACACAACACAAAAAAAAGGCAAAAAAAATTGTTTCACACAAAATCACCAACAAATCAAGCTATAACGAAATCCAAGATGAATCAGAATTTCGATCAAGATAAAGAAGACTATGAATTTCACGAATTTTATCAAGAAATCAAGGACTCGAAATTCAACACAAAAGACTCAACAACATTTGATAGAAAAGGAACAAGACTCGAAAAGAAACAAAAGGGATATCTAAGAACTTTATTCGAACCAATGCTCTGATACCAATTTGACGCGAACCTCGTTGACACACGAAAGGACCCAACGTTCAAGAACGAAAAAATGGCATGGGATGAATCATATTTCAAATAACCTCGACCCGAAACGAATGCAATCGTTTGAACCTTGGTATAGTGTTAGAACTCCACAAGAGAGATCCTTGATAAGTTCTTAAAATTCAAGATGAAATCTTGAAGAAAATTGCATAAAACAAGCAAATCGAATTATTTGTATTAATCTCAACTATTCTTAAATACCTAAAGAATCCTAAGTGAGAAAGGAAACAGATTAACCTAAAAATGCAATAACTGTGCGTGACACAACCTAGGTTGTGTTCGAAATTAAGTCAGCACAGCCTAGGTTGTGTCGTTTTTGTTTTCTTAATTTTTGTCTTCATTCCACCACCATGGCAACACGGCCATGTTGATCTACCAGGGCTAGGTTGTGTCACTTTCTGAATGGTAGCTAATCTTAATTTCTTCAAGCCCTAAGTCCCAATTTCATTCCCATGCTCCAATCAACTCAAAGCCTGCTCGTTTAGGGTTCTTGGGCCCAACGTTTGGCTCCCTCCTCTTGGACTTGGGCTACAATCAAGTGAACCTCCCTCTTAGATGCCTCTATCACCCAATCGGCCTCTAGTACTTTAGCTTTATTCCCGAGCTCTACAATTAAGCCATTTAAGGCTTGTTGCATCTTCTTCGCTCGACCTCTTGTAATTGGTCCCACTGGAACATGAAGTGGATGTGGATCCCGACCTTGCTCTACGACTCCATGCTGCTCAGCCATGTCCCCATTAGACTGTCCACTAAATCTATTCTTTCCCCTACTGGTCCCAGAGGCCTAGCTACTAGAAGACCAAGTAAAGGTACCCTGTTGTTTTTGCATATGACTCCTGGATCTACCCACTCCCCACTCTCTATTCCCACATTTTTGGCTACGTGGTTGCATTTCCTCTTTTTCTTTCCCTGATGCTCACTGTTCTACCTTCAATTACACGAATCCCTATCGCAATATAGTGTGCACATGCAAGGGTCAATCCCACAAAGATTTGTAAATTATCAATTAACCCTAATAACTATGCCTTTAATCTAAATAACTAAACTAAAATAAAATTACAAGATTGATGAAATTTCAATTCAAAATAAAAAGAACTAAAGCTATCAATTAAAAGAAAAACCAATCATTAAACAATTAAGAATCAAATTAACTAAAACCTAGGTATCCAACTTCACCGTAATTATCCAGCTTTATGTCAATAATCAATATACTGCTATCTCAATTCACTTTCTAGGGTTCGTGCTCTCATAATTAAGGTATTACCGTATGACGTTCGGGATTAACCTAGTATTTTCATCACTTAAACTAGTTATGACTAAGCCTAGTCTAAATAATGAAAACCCATTAAGACTAAGAGCACTAGAAATCAAGAACCAGCATGCATTTGTCAGGGCGTATCCACAAACACAAACCATCCATTCAAAAGAGCTATTTAAGATTAGCTATGACTAATCCTAATCCTAATCCTAACTCACACAATCTATTAATCCATATTACAGGTGATCAGGCTATAACATCAATTATAGATTGAATTAAGAACAATGAATGAAACTAGAACAATAATGAATTGATAAAACAAATAGAATATATAAAAACATAAAGCTTTCAAATTAGGCTACATTGGATCCCTAACAAGAGTTTAGTTATATATAATAATAAAGAAAGCAAACCTCCAAAGCTCCATACTCATGAAGAATTCAGAGATTTTGACAAACCCTAGGCAGATCTCCTCTTGTATAAACTCTCTCTTGAAGTCAAAAGTAAAAAGTCTCCAAGTCCCTTAAATTTAATTACAAAAGCCTATTCTTAGTTTTAGGTCAGTAAGGGTGTTTTAGGAATATAACAAGACTAAGTTGGAGTTGGAAAACCGATAATTTTCCTTTTTTTCACGAGTTGCTTGTCTTCTATGCACTGACGTAACTTTAAAACCAAATTTTGACCATCTTCAAGGTCGAACTGGGTCATGACAAAAGCATAAAAGTTGTAGTCAGGTTAATCGAAGTTTTGTAGCTCAAGTTACGCTACTTTTAATGAAGCATGTTCAGACGGATTTAAAATTCCTGCATTGCATTGCGACATTAAGTTTTTGCCCAAATTGTTCACTCTTTCCTGCAATCACGCTGCATAGCGTGAATAGTTCTACTGCGGTGAACAAACTTCATAACTTCTTCGTTTGAGCTCCGATTCTCAAACCATTTGTTGCTACACGATCATAATTCTTTACTCTTTAAGATGCATGCTCGAAATCCTCATTTTTCAAAACCTAAATACCTAAAAATTCACAAAACATACCCATGATTCTTGCAAATAGAAATTTAAATAGAAACTCATACAAAAATAACACATTATCCTCTTAATTTCCTACAATCTATTCACTGAATCACAGAGTATAAATGCATTTATAACGTTCATCACAACCCCCAACCAACTTATTGCTAGTCCTTAGCAACCGAAGCGATCTAAAACAAAATCTAAACCTATCTAAGCTAACCTAAACTAAACCACTTCCGTAGGTTGACACGATTGCATGTAGTGTATGCTATAAGCCTTTAAACCACTAGGTCCCCCTAGTGGACGAGTTATAGTCTCATGAGGGTTTATAGCGATGTTACCCACAAACATCCTACAAAACCTAAATAACACACAAAACACTCACATATAAAAACAAAAATTCCCAGATTAATCCATATAAATTTCTTAGAAATTGCATACACACACAACACAGAGAACAATCAAACATCACTTCAATTCTAAGAACATCCTAAACATCAATCTCACCTTCGTTCTCAACTCTCTAACATCCATCATTCCACATTCTGTCAATCCTAACACCATAAATAATTTCATGTGCAACATCCATAGAAAACAATTCGATCCTAAAAATTACGAAAATGTGAGTAAAACTCGATAAAGACAGGCTCTATAGGCCTACTTTTCAAACCACTATCCACTAATGTAGACAAACACATAACTTTAGATCATTATGACTTTATTAAGCTTGTAACGTTAGGCTAAGGTTTTGGGTTATGAAAGAATGGAAAGGAATCAAACAAAATAAGAGGATTAATCTTACTTATTTGCAACATATCACTCAACAATAACTCATTTTCTTTAAAATTTGCCCAACCTTTGTTGACTATATCTTTCCAACCGCATTCACATTTTCAATCTTCACATACTTCCTTGATTCATCCATCTTTTTTTTTTCTTTTCGTTTCGTTTTTTTTTTTCAAATTAGAATCAAATTTAGGAAGCATGGATTCTACAATCACTCTCATTTTTACCTTGATATTCACAACACACTACAACCCCCAACCTATTCTTTTGAATACCCTTAACAAATTTTGAGACAACACACACACCATTTGGCAATTCAAGTTCCAATGATTCTTTGAATTTGGAGGCAACATCCATCTCCACACATACCTTAGCAAACTCAAGTTTTTCCCCATTTTCGGTAATGTTGTCAATGTAAAGTGGCACCCCAATCGAACGAGCAATAATACTAATCCCTGTGTCCAAAATTCAAGAGGAATACCATAGAATTTCACCATATCTGCACTTTTGAAACTCCTTGCTCACCTAACCTCAAATTATGATTCCATTCTTTTAGGAAAAATGGTTGTCCTCCAATAGTCCACAGTCCATTTTCCATCACCTCTCTTTTAATCAAATCGTCCGGGAACTTAAGGATAAAAGCACTATGGCCAAATGAGGTAATCCCAATCTGCCCAAATTGACCCCAATTTCTCTCCATAAACTGTTTAACCAAAAAGAACGACATCCTCTTGCCTAGAAAGAAACCCACAAGGCAACATTTCCATTTATCCAACCCTAGGGTAGCAACTTCATTGGTAAGAGTCACATGGGAGTTTGGTCCATTTGCATCAACAGAAGGCTTACTGAATTCAAGGCAGCAAGAAGATTTCTTAGAGAAAAGCCTATTTTTCAAAGAATTTCCAGTACCGTCACTGATAGAAAGGCCTACATTCAGCTTCTCAACATCAAATTCTTCTTATCACACCATTGGCCATTTGAACCACTTCTAAGCAAAGGTGCAAAAGGACGTTCCTGAGCCTTACATTTCAAGTTCATATTCGGCTCATTACATATGTTCCCTTTCAAGCATGAAGGATTAACATTTGGTCCACTTTCATCCCCGGTGTTCTTAGAAACATCCTGGTTCAATGGAATGTCCATGTTCTTCTTAATAGGATTCTTGCACATATCACGGTCAATTCCCAAAGCTTCATTAAGAAGCTCCCTTGCAACCCAAATGAAATCATCATCGATATCCCCTCCACCATCACACACCTTCACTTTCACATAAAGATTCAAAGGAGAAGAAGCATCATTAAAGAAAGGTGGGGTGGCCGAGATTGGTGGGGAGAGAGACGAAGAGCAATTGTTTAAAGGTGGGGACGAAAGAGAGGATGACAGAGGTGAAGGAAAAATCATGTTTGGAGAGGTACAAGTAGTGGGAGATGAAGTCGGGTTTCAGGTATAAGAGACTACATTTTTTTCCTTCAATTGAGCTGATGTGGCAGGTTGACCATTCAAAGGTTGTGACATGGCAAGCAAGCTGATGTGGCAGGTTGATAAGTCAAAGAGATGTTGAACAAGGCCCACGTGACAGTCAAAGACTCTTTCAAAGACTCTTTAAAAGAAAATAAAACAATTTAAAGGATAATAGTTTACAAGGATAAAGACAGAGAACATTCAAGGGATAAGGGGAATCACCAAATCCACTAAGAGAGTGACACGTGGAAAGGAGATTCTAAGAAGATAAAGAAGAGATAATAGAATCCCCACGCCAAATGGAAATGCGCCACGTGGAGGATAAAATAAGGGAGAAGCTTACAACCAAAGAAGAACCAATAATACACACAAGCGAATTCTGGCCACCACCATACTGCCAACCATGACCAACAACGATAACAACTCCACCACACACAACGACCACAACCCAACCACACAAAACAAAGAACCACTTAAAAAAAAATCAACCACCAAACATCACAAAACATCGTCAAACGAACGAACCAAAACCAAACTCCAAAGACAAACAACAAACCACAAACTAGAACAATCACAAAAATAGCCAAAGTCACCCCTTACTCTCCCACCGTGAACAACTCCAACCCAACGAAGCACAACAATCAACAGTACTTAGGCATTTTGGAATAGGTTTGTCTTGTACTCCACTTGAGTTGAACTTGGGTTATCTTCCACTTGGGCCAAATTGTGTTTGCATTGGAGATGCGCTTGACTGGAATTGCATGGGCTAGACTTATACTCTACTTGGGCCAAATTTGGAATGTGCTCTACTTGGGCCAAGTTGTGCTTGCATTGGAGATGGGCTTGACTTGCACTTGGGCCTTGAATGGCTTGAGCCGAATTGTACAAGTGTTGAGGATGGAATTGACTTGAGCTTGGGCTAGGCTCTACTTGATTGAATTATACTCATGGTTGATTTGGGCCAAAATGTCTTCATGTTTGAATTGGGCCAAATGGTCTTGGCTAATTGAAAATACCATATTGCCCTTTCCAAGTGTTTTAAGACTTGGAATTGGTTTATCAACAACAATTAAATTGCTAAGTGTTTTATGACTAGCAATTTGATTTCCACACACGTTT
>WYDK02058767.1:0-12311 GCA_009867345.2 Toxicodendron radicans | reverse complement strand
ATTAATACTATAATATTATTAATATTTAAAAATAATAATAAATAATATTATATTAATATTTAAAAATGAGGGCAATTTAGTAATCTAAACAACTTACCCACCAATTTATTCCTTACAACCAAACATATCAATATAACATACCTATCAATTTATTCCTTCCAACCAAACACGTTCTCAGTAATACAACATTCACATACTGTTAGAGTCATGAAAGGACGTAATTAAAGTAATTAATTAATTATTGTTATGCATTAATTGAATATATATTGAGACAATTTGAGAAATTATGTATTAATTTATATTATTCACTTCTTAATATTTTCTTATGAATTTTGCATGAATTGAATGATTTATGAGATGTGAGTTAATATTAGGTTGTGATTCATTGTCCAGGGCTGCATTTGTCTTAATCTTGTTGAACGAGGGGTTGATTTTGTCAATTTTATTCATGCAGGGACCAAATGGATATTTGCCATTATAAGTATAAATTGAAAATGTTATTAGACTTTGAAGCAGCGTCCATCGACCCTTCACATTACAAACCCTTGATCACCCATCCATCTTCTCCAGTAAAGCTTCGGCAAGGCTTTCCGGTGGCGTTTCAACTTCCATCATCATCACCCCATCATCCCACCACCGATTGAGCACCATTTTGCCGCGACTCTTCATCTTCCGGCGGCGTCTCTTTGTCTTCCAGCTTTTTCTGGCGTTGATTCACCTCCCCAAGACCAGATCGTGGCGTCCTCGTTTGATTTCAGGCCACGTGACGAGATTCCACGTTAGTTCAGGCCACGCATTGCCGCGTTTAGCCACAGTCTGTGTCGATTCAGCTTTTCCGGCAACCCTCTATCATCCTCTCAGTCCAAATCGTCACTTGTTCGAGCTCCACGCATTGATTCCTCATCGTTTCAACCCTCCACGCGCCGCCACGAGCCCCACGCCCCACCGTGGTTGTTTGGCTTCCACATCTGATTCCGTCAATTTTCTAGCGCCTACTTAGCTCCCCAGCAGTAGATCTAGACTCCCTAGGTCCAGATCTACCCTTTGGTGTGTTCGGATGTCCATTCAGAGACCGTTCACTAGAAAACTCGCCTGAAAATTAACGTATTCCGATGAGTTTTGTTTCTGATATTCTGGGCATTTTGGTGATCAGTTCTGTTCCTTCTTGGCACCATATCGACGTCGATTTCGAGCACTTCACGATGGTCAGTCATGTTCCCAGCATACCAGCCTCCATTGACGCACCCATGAGCGGCTGAGTTTTCGGTTGTCCATTACGGCAAAGGCTAGATCGAGATTGACACCCACAACCCACGTTGATAGCTCTCGACTAGTTGGATGAGTTCGATTAGTGGATATTCGATAGTATTTCATTTTGACTATATTTGTTTTCCTTTCGTGGTCGATTTCGATACTTTAATATAGTCGGTGTATTAATTTGATTACCGTGTTATCCGTTGAACATTATTATTGAGTAAAATTGATTGCACGATACATGTTAGTTTAAAACTGTTAAATGTTGAATATTGCTTTTAATTATTTCACAACATTTGTAATAAAGTTTTATTCATGTTTAATTCCATTTCTACGTGTGTTGCATGTATTGTGTAATCGATTAATTTGATATTACATTTTAATGAATTGTATTTGTTAATTATGTACTAGCTAGTGGTGTTTGCATGTTATGTTTGCCGGTATTCAATGATAGTCTTTAGTCAGTCGAACTTGAGTAATCAGGTGAGACATGATAGATTATACCTAAATTACCGGTGAGCGATTTTATTGGTTTGCCTTGCCTTGTAGGTTTAGGAAACCGTAGAGCGTGATTGAGAGTTGTGAGAGTTGATCTTGTATCGAACCAAAACCGTAACGGCAATGTTTTTAATATAGAGTTTTAAATAGTTTTAACAATTTTTTCTTTAATTCATTAGTTTTAATTAAGTTACTTTATTTTCGGAAATTGTTTCGTAGCGTAAATTCAACCCAATCAATTGTCTTTTTAATTTTTTTTTTACTTAAATATACATTTAGTCATAAGTAAGTGCTCTCTGTGGATTTGACTCTGCTTACCGCTAACTACGGTAATTAGGAAATTAATTAATTTTGTTGATCGTAACGACCAGTTTCGACAAAATTTTGGCACCGTTGCCGAGGAGCAATGTGCTTGTGACTTTTTGTGTGTTTGGGTAATTAGTAGTTTTTCTTTTTGGTTTACTTTAGTTTATTGTTTTTGGTTGATTTTATTTTCTTTGTAGTGTTAATTTGTTTGGGTGATGTTTCTTGATTTCCCAACGTGCATACTATCTCTCAACGTACACAACGTATATAATACTACGTATACATGCATATACATAAATTCTCTATCAATGCATGTATCATGGTATATGAAATTTTGTTAATGCACATAATAAAATACATGAGCAAGATAAATAACTTTTCTTTTCTATTTTTGATTCTGTTTTCTGATTCTCATTATTTCTTTGTTTTCTTATTCTTTATTTCTTATTCTCTTGCCGATCAGACTAGGTTGAGGCATGTATTCGGAACCTTTGCCATGTGAGCAATTATAAATTATTTCTAGGTACAATTCTCATCCACATGCACTGTAACGAACTGTACAAATTTTTTTTCTTCTCTGGTGCTGCTCATTTAAGGCAGCGTGCATGTATGCTATTTTCTCTATCGTGGCCATGGTCTCATGTAGCGACACTCACAGGTTCCCCATTGCAACAACCTTTTCTTTACATTCTTAATAATATTTATAAATTATTAGAATGTTATAAATTCTTTAATTCTTGAACTATCTTGTTCATGCATTAATACACATGCAATATGTATCTTTCTTTTATTTTTCTTTTCTTTTATTGTTATTAGAAATTCAATTTCTATATATAATAGGTTTATATGCATGAAAGGCATGATATGTAACTCTTATGCATACACAAACCTATTACTAATGCAATTACTTTATTCACATAATACTTGGCCATTAACTTCACTTGGCATCCAAAATATATGCCAATTCAAAGCATTTCTTAATAACTTGTATTAAACAAACTCAAGCTACATATTAAAGCATCGACACTTTTCTTCATCAACATCATTCTTTTCCAAACTTTCTCATAAATTCTACTTTCTTTTATTGCATAAAACACAAACAAACAATCAAAACTCAACAATTTCTCCTCAACCAAGGCAACAAAATACATTATAGCCCAACCTTACTACTTTGGCCGAATTCTCAACACTTCCAAAATCTCAACATCTTTCCACATTTCATCAAGATTCACATCATATTCTCATCAAACAAATAACAAAAACAATTCAATCAAACCAATACTACCATGATCGAATTCCAACATTCACCAATTCTCAATTTCACTTCTTTAATGGCATAACTTATAGTCAATTTCATCATTCTCATCAAATTTGTACTCAACACAATAAACAAACTTCACCAAGGGCTTATCTATACATTGGCCGAATTTCACATAACCACCCATATAAATTTTTTTTTTCCAACAATCGTAAAGTTCTACATCATCTCATGCATTCCATAACACATTCAAACCATATATACAATCTTTTCATCATCAAGCTCATCAAAATTCAATAATTCTCTACACATAAATTTAACACAATTCATATAAAATTTTCATCCAAACACAACTCTTTATAAAATCCAAACTCAATTATGATTTACTTACCTTGAATCTATTCTTCTTTTTTGTTATGAAACTCTTTGGTTCAAGCTCCATTCCTTTTCAATTTAAAACATGGAAATTCAATAACAATCTAATCTTTAAAACTAAAAAATAAGTTTAGGAACTTGAAGCCCTACCTTAGAACACCTTTGAAACAAAATTCCTTAAATTTTAATTCATTTTTCTTTGAATTTTCTTTGAAAACTTGATGAAGTATTGATCCGTATATTAATGATTTGAGTGAGTTAAAGTCGCCCAAGCTTCAAGCTTCTCAAGAACACACCAATAACAATTGGCCAAACCCAAATACTCCTTACACAAATTCGGGCAAACAAGCTATCACCAAGAACAACTCCACAAGATAACCAAACAAACAAATATTGATCAAACCAACAATCTTCAATTCAGTAGCAAGAAAAGGAGATCAAGCACAACCCGAGCAAATGAAATACAAAAGAACAATAAACATAAATTGCCAAATAACCGAGGCCTAAAGGAAACTCCACCAACCAAGGATTCCACCACCAACCTATGGCAAAGATTGGATAAATGATGCACAAACTCTCTCAAGAGCTAAAATTTTCATTAATCAAAGTCTAAGGTTTACAAAGAGAAAAATGGCCTTTTATACGGCCTTACAAAATGAAACCCTAAACAATATACAATCCACACCTTACAAGTGGCATTCCACTTGTCAAAAATGAAATCCTAGCCTTACATGTGGCACGAGGTTTAAACAAAAGATAAATTAAATAAACATTATCTATTACATTGCATAGGAAAACATAAAAAGATATTCAAAGATTTTCAATCAAGTCAATCTTGGGATTTGACAAGGACATGTGACTTTTCCAAAGGGGAAAGGGACAAAGAGCCATATATGATTGCCATAAGTTGTCCTTACCCGAAATGGAAACCATGTGCAACTTTGTCATTGATTGTCTCCTTGCATTAATCACTCCCATGTGCTTCATTTGAACTTTCCCTCCCATTTTAACTCTCATTTTGAATATTGGACTCCCATGTGATAAAATTATACCCAAAAGAAATAATTGGGCCAAAAGAGTGGGTCAAGCCCGAAATTACCCAATTGGGCTCTTTGGGCTTCTTTTGCACAAATGTTTCTTCTTGGGCCAAATTCTTCTTTTTGTTGTTTTCATCTTCAATGGGCTTCTCTTGATCCATAAGAGGATCAATTGGTGAATTCAAATCAGATTCATAAAGAATCATTTTCATGGCTTCTTTTTGGGTGGATTTGTTTTTAACACCATGAATGGTTCCTCCCATGACCTTCACTTGATTCATGCGAAGATTAGTGATTTGTTTGAATGGCGAATTCACATCAAGTATTTGAGAGAAAATGAGTGGGAGTAAGTCGACAATAAAGGGTAGAAATGCTAGGGTTCTAGCATTTCACAAACTTATATATATAGTTTCCCATTTTGTCATTGCACTTTGCAAAAATTACAACTTTGCCACTTGTTCTTTTACCTAAATGCCCTCATTTTCAATATATTCTTCACATTGTCTAGTTTCATTTCATTCCCCACTTTTTCTTCTAATTCCATATGAAAATACCATTTTACCCCTAGTGAAAAATTTAATAAGAATTTCTACAAATTCTTGTAAGGCAATTCCTAAAAAATATTACTAAGGGTATGTGAATGTGGTATATAATTTACGTACCTTGGTGTGGACATTACATTTCTCCCCCCTTAAAAAAATTTCGTCCTCGAAATTCAAACTTTGGGTAGCGGTTATGCATATCTTGCTCCACTTCCCACGTAGCTTCTTCTATTTTATGATTCTTTCATAAAACCTTCACTAGTGGAATACTCTTGTTTCAGAGCTCTTTAACTTTTATGTCGAGTATCTGAACTGGATGCTCCTCATACACAAGATTCTCTTCTAATTCCGCTTCCTCTACTTTCAATATATGGGAGGGATCATTGATATATTTCTGAAGCATTGATACGTGGAAAACATTATGTACCCTATCCATATTTGGTGGTAGTGCTAATATGTAAGCTACATTTCCCACTCACTGCAACATTTTAAAGGGTCCAATGTATCTGGGAGCAAACTTTCATTTTCTGCCAAACCGTAAAATGCGTTTGTAAGGGGAAATCTTAACAAACACTTTATCTCCCACTTTAGATTTCACATATTTTCTCTTCAAATCTGCATAACTCTTTTGTCGGTCTTGGGCTTGCTTCATTCTATTTCTGATCAACTTGACATCTTCTATCATTTTCTGAGTCATTTCTGGCCCAAGAGCTGCATTTAATGAATCTTTCTCTCCTACCTCGTCCCAATATAATAGGGATATACATTGTCTGTCATAAAGAGTTTCATATGGAGTCATCTTAATTGTCGACTGGTAACTGTTATTATAAGCAAATTCTATTAATGGTAGCAGATCATTCCAGTTTATCTTATGATCCATGCAACAAGCCCTTAACATGTCCTCTAACACTTGATTTGTTCTCTCAGTCTGGCAATCTGATTGCAAACGATAAGCTGTATTGAAAGCTAATCTACCTAATGATCTCTGCAAACTAGTCAAGAATGTTGAAACAAATCTAGAATCTCTATCTGATACTATCATCTTAGGTATCTCATGCAGTCTAACTATCTCTCTGATACAAATCTAGGCCAGTTGATCTAAGGTAGTATTGTCCTTTACTAGGAGGAAATGTGTTGATTTGGTTAATCTGTCAACTATTACCCATAGAGCATTAAATCCATTATGTACTCTCGGAAGGCCCGTAATAAAATCCATCGATATGTCTTCCCATTTCCATTCAGAAATGCTGAGTGGTTGAAGCAGTCTTGATGGTCTCTAGTGTTCTGCTTTAATTTGTTGACACACTAAACATTTTGCTACATAATCTCCAATATCTTTCTTTATACTTGGCCACCAATAGCCCTTCTTCAAATCGTCATACATTTTAGCTCCTCCAGGATGGGCAATATGCGGTGCGTCATGAGCCTTCATAAGAATCTTCTTTCTCAACTCATCACACTGAGGAATGCATACACGATCCCTGAAACGAAGAACACCCTCTACAATCTGGTACTCTGATATCTTGCCTTCCAACACTTGTCGACTCATTTTTTGACACCATTCCTCTACAACTTGTTTCTCTTTTATTTATTCTAGTAAAGTAGGATGAACTTCTAATCTGGCAATTCTTTTTGGTACCACTTCTATCTGCTCACTGCGAAGTTCTTCTAACAACTATTTCTGCACTGTGAGGTAGGACAAACAGGTTTTTTTGCTCAACGCATCTACTATCGCGTTGGTTTTTCCAGGCTGATACTTAATATCACAATCATAATCTTTCACCAGCTCTAACCATCTTTTCTGTCTCATATTTAGCTCATTTTACGTGAAGAAATACTTTAAACTTTTATGATCAGTATAAATATTACTCTTCACTCCATATAAATAGTGCCTCCATATGTTCAATGTAAAAACCACAGTGGCCAACTCTAAATCATGGGTAGGATATCTTGTCTCATACTCTTTCAATTGTCGAGAAGCATATGCTATTACTCTACCCAGTTGCATTAATACGGCTCTAAGGCCCTGCAGTGAGGAATCAATATAAATATCATACACTACACCTTCCTGTGGTAATACCAAAATAGGAGCTGTAGTCAGTACTCTCTTTAATTCTTGGAAACTCTCTTCATAAGCATCCGTCCATACAAAAAGAGTTCCCTGTTTGGTAGAGTTGTAAGTGGCTTAGCCAACTGAGCAAAACGTGCTACAAATCGTTTATAGTATCCTGCTAGCCCTAAGAAACTTCTAATCTCTTTCACTGTCTTAAGTCTCTGACATTCTAAGATTGCATCTACTTTACTGTGGTCTACAGCTACACCTTCTTTCTAAATAACATGTCCCAAAAATATAACTTGGTCCAACCAAAACTCAAACTTAGAAAATTTGGCATACATCTTTTTATCTCTCAGTTGCTATAACACAAATCTCAAATGTTCTTCATGTTCTTCCCTTGTCTTGGAATAGACTAGGATATCATCAATAAACACCACTAAGAATCGGTCGAGGCAATCTTGAAACACCCTGTTCATCAAATCCATAAAAACCGTCGGTGCATTAGTTAATCCAAAGGGCATAACTACAAACTCATAATGCCCATATCTGGTCCGAAAAGCAGTCTTGGAAATGTCTTGCTCTACGACCCTTACTTGATGATAACCCAACCTTAAATCAATCTTAGAAAACATTGCTTCTCCTTTAAGTTGGTCAACAAATCATCAATACAAGGAAACAAGTATTTAGTCTTTACTGTCACCTTATTCAGCTCTATGTAGTCTAGACACATCCATATTGACCCATCTTTCTTCTTTACAAATAAAATTGGAGCACCCAAGAGAGAATGACTAGGTCGGATAAAACCCTTATCCAAAAGTTCCTGGAGTTGCTTTTTCAGTTCTTGGAGCTCTGCTGGGACCATATAGTAGGGGCTTCTAGAAATTAGCGTTGTTCCAGATGCTAACTCAATATTGAACTCCACCTCTCTCTATGGTGATAATCCTGGTAAATCATCCGAAAATACATTTGGAAACTCCCTGACCATTGGTACATCTCGAATCTCTAATCGAGAAGCATCACTACTAGTCACCACATGAGCCATGTACCCGAAACACCATTTTCTTAACATCTTCCTAGCCTTTTACATTGTTGATCAACATACTGAGCTGATGGGCCTCTCCAAAACTAAACTAATCGCCATCATCAAGATTAAATCTAGCTTTCTTCTTTCGACAATCAATCTCTACTCCATATCTCTCTAGGAAATCCATGCCCAAACAACATCAAAGTGGGGCATATCAAACACAATCAAATCTACTGTCAACTCTCTACCATGGATTACAACTGTCTCCCCGGAAAGTAACTCCTAAGTCACTACACTATCACCATCAGGTAACTCTATTATGATAGGTTGTCTCACTGTAATAGGCTTTATACTCAACCTTTCTATAATCCCGTGAGTAGTAAAAGAAAGTGTGGCTCTTGAATCAACTAATGCATAAAAAAGGACTGAATGAAACAATAGCTGACCAGTAACTGCAGACGGGCTAGCTTCTGCTTGGCTCTATGCAACAATGAACACTCGAGCATTAGTAGCCCTGGAAGTCTATTCTATTGGTGTTTGTGTCCTATTGGTGGTAGAGGGGCCCTATAGTCTCTCATCAAGTGTCTTGGATGTCTGCATGTATAACAAACATTCCTACCCAAATCTATAAGACACTCTCCAGTATGAGTCTTCCCACATTTCTAGCATGGTGGAAACTCATTGGGGCTTTGTTTTTTATTCCTCCAGACCTTCTTATTCTTTTTAGGTTGAAACCTCTTCTTATCACTTGTCTCTCTATTTCTAGGAGAATCAAATCTTTCCCTCTGTGGAGTACTAGATGGAATACTGGGGGGTTACTGTAGATGAAGTAGGTTGGGCTAATTTATTCAAAAATACCTCCACCCGAAAAGCCCTCTCTAAAGCCTCACTATAAGTCTAAGGAGGCCAAGCACCTGCCATAACATCTCTAGCTATTTTCGGATTCAAACCACGTACAAACTTATCCATCCTCAACTCTAGTGTACTGACTATGCCCGGTGCAAATCTTGCTAAAGAATTAAATTTGATAGAATATTCCTTTACTGAACTTGTCCCCTGTCGCATGTTAATAAATTATTGCATCTTCTCATAAACCCTGTCAGCTGTCCGGTACTCTGATTCAAAAAGTCATCTAAAATCTCCCTATGTCAGGGTGGTAACATCGTGTGTATCCTCCATTAAGTCCCACCAAATCCAAGCATCACCTTGAAATAGGAAACTGACATATCTGATCTTTTCCCGATCTATCATAAGGAATAGTGCTGTGGTACGCTCTACTGTTCTAATCCATTCCTTTGTCACCACTGGATCACTGGTGCCCCTAAATTCTGGTGCCTGATGTTGACTGGGTAATCCGTAAATGGGCTCAATACGACTATGTACGGTAGGAGGTGCATGTCTCCTTCTGTCAGTGCTAGTGGTCGGTATAACCACTGGAGTCTCTACTCTCTCCGAGACAACTCTTTCTTGACCGTCCCTCATTGCTTGCTGAATGAGACTATATATCCTTGCTTCATCCAACACATGAGGGACGCATCCTGACGAGTTAGATGGCTCACCAGTACTCTGAACGTCCTTACCCTTACTATTGGATCGCGCAGTACGTCTCATCTAAAAACACACAACATCAATACTATTAGTAACTAACTCAACTTATCTAATGTAGATAAGGAAATAAATAACTTACAGTGATCAATGATGGTATGTCAACGCGGCGGGAGATGCACACTGTTAACTCTTAATAAACTCTTCTTCCCAAAAACCGTCGCTTTGCTACCAAAAATGTAATACTCTTTCTAGCTAGGAAATCTTAAGGGAAATTATATTAAAATATAATATAGGTTACTAAAGCTCACTATTTATAAAATAGGTTTATGATTTAAATCATATGCGAGTGGAAAATTTCTTTCTTTGTTTGTAAAATAAAGACATAAAACATTTATTAAGATAATACATATATATGTTTACATAAACTTTTCTCATAAATATATACATAACCAAAAAAAAAAATCTCAACAGTGGCCTAAAAGCTCCCTCGTTTGTCGACTCCCTGTCAGATTGCACATCACATATTGCCTGCAGAAAAGTTAAAAGTAACGGAGTGAACACTAATTGCTCAGTAAGTAAATCACTCTACACTACTTTCTTATCTCCGTTAACTAATTTTTCTCCTTTTCTATTCTCATTACTATCTTTCTTATAACTCAATTATTTCCCAACGTGCATATTATCTCTCAACGTACACAACGTATATAATACTAAATATACATGCATATACATAAATTCTCTATCAATGCATGTATCATGTTACATGAAATTTTGTTAATGCACATAATAAAATACATGAGCAAAATAAATAACTTTTCTTTTCTTTTCTATTTCTGATTCTGTTTTTCAATTCTCATTCTATTATTCTTTTTGTTCTTTCTTTTCTAATTCTTTATTTATTTTCTTATTCTTTCTTTCTTATTCTCTTGCAGATTGGACTAGGTTGAGGCATGGATTCAGAACATTACCCATGTGAGTAATTCTGAATTCTTTCCAGGTACAATTCTCATCCACATGCACTCTAACGAACTGTACAAATTTTTTTATTCTGTGGTGCCACTCATTTAAGGTAGTGTGCATGTAGGCTATTCTCTCTATGGTCGCCATGACCTCATGTAGAGACGCTCACAGGCTCCCCATCGCAACAACCTTTTCTTTACATTCTTAATAATATTTATAAATTATTAGAATGTTATAAATTCTTTAATTCTTTAACTATCTTGCTCATGCATTAATGCAATATGTATCTTTCTTTTATTTTTCCTTTTCTTTTCTTTTATTGTTATTAGAAATTCAATTTCTATATATAATAGGTTTATATGCATGAAAGGCATGATATGTAACTCTTATGCATACACAAACCTATTACTAATGCAATTACTTTATTCACATAATACTTGGCCATTAACTTCACTTGGCATCCAAAATATATGCCAATTCAAAGCATTTCTTAATAACTTGTATTAAACAAACTCAAGCTACATATTAAAGCATTGACACTTTTCTTTATCAACATCATTCTTTTTCAAACTTTCTCATACATTCTACTTTCTTCTATGGCATAAACACAAACAAAGAATCAAAACTCAACAATTTCTCATCAACCAAGGCAACAAAATACATTATGGTCCAACCTTACTACTTTGGCCGAATTCTCAACACTTCCAAAATCTCAACATTTTTCCACATTTCATCAAGATTCACATCATATTCTCATCAAACATATAACAAAAACAATTCAATCAAACCAATACTACCATCGCCGAATTCCAACATTCACCCATTCTCAATTTCACTTCTTTAATGGCATAACTTATATTCAATTCCATCATTCTCATCAAATTTGTACTCAACACAATAAACAAACTTCACCAAGGGCTTATCTCTACCTTGGCCGAATTTCACATAACCACTCATATAATTTTTTTTTTCCAACAATCATAAAGTTCTACATCATCTCATGCATTCCATAACACATTCAAACCATATACACTATCTTTTCATCATCAAGCTCATCAATATTCAATAATTCTCTACACATAAATTTAACACAATTCATATAAAATTTTCATCCAAACACAACTCTTTATAAAATCCAAACTCAACTATGATTTACTTACCTTGAATCTATTCTTCTTTTATATTATGAAACTCTTTGGTTCAAGCTCCCTTCCTTTTCAATCTAAAACATAGAAATTCAATAAGAATCTAATCTTTAAAACTAAAAAATAAGCTTAGGAACTTGAAGTCTTACCTTAGAACACCTTAGAAACAAAATTCTTTAAATTTTAATTCATTTTTCTTTGAATTTTCTTTGAAAACTTGATGAAGTATTTGAGAGAAAATGGGTGGGAGTAAGCCGCAACAAAGGGTAGAAATGCTATGGTTCTAGCATTTCACAAAGTTATATATA
>WYDK02058727.1:0-12318 GCA_009867345.2 Toxicodendron radicans | reverse complement strand
TTTACCCTTGTTGAAGTTTTAGTCTATTTTCAAGCAATTATTTTAAGGAAATTTTAAGGGAATTATTCTAAGTGTATAGACATAAGAAATACAAGATTAGACGTACCTTGGCTCAGATATTACAGCCTTGGAGACAACAAACTCGAGAGCTTGTCGCCGCGGCGACAAACTCTCTTCCCCTCGGCAACATTCTGGAAAATTTTTCAGATCCTACTCTTCACATGAACTTCCTTGCAGCGACAATGACAATCTTCAAACTTCATGTCGCCGTGGCGATAATCTGGGTTTTCCTGATTTTCACCACTGATCATCCCTCTTTTCTCTTCCAATCACACCCATTTTCTACCTAAAGGATACCCAAACATCCACACTCATAAATACACTGCATAACCCTCCATTTAACACCAAAACCACACATCAATCCCTCAATTTCGTCCACACTTCTTACCAACATACATAACATGAATTAAAGCTTTAAAACAACAATTTAATGTTTGATTTATACTAATCTACTCACCTTGAACGCCGATTTAGCTTAGGAACTCCGATCTTTGCTTTCTTCACCTAAATCTCAATTCAACCCATTTTTCAAATTTCTCAAATCAAAAGGTGAAGTGATGAATAAATAATGAAATTAAAGCATGAATGGAGGCATGATCTTACCAATTAACTGGATCCTAACTCAAATCTTCACTTTCTCTCTCTAACTCTTGGCACTTTCTCTCTCTAAACTCTCTCCCTCACGTTGAAAGAATGAAGAATGGGGGAAATTCTACCAATTTCCTCCTTTTATAGCAACTTGGTAAACTGCATCATGCCCCCACATTTCCCATTTTTGGCAAAAGCCTCCTGCAAACTTCCACTTTCCTGCAATTTACACCCAAAACTCAAACTAATTATCTTTAAATAAATCATTCTGTGACACAGGGTGTCACACTATAATTAACTTATTTCTAAATCCTCATTATTAATTTACTTTTTTTAGACTCTCCTCATTTAAAAAATTAAAAAATGAAAAACCTTAAAATTAATTTTTTATTCTTGTGTCTTGGTAATATAATTTTTGAATTAAAATTGGAAAAAAAAATTTTATATTTAGACTTTTGTACCTTTAAAGCATTGCTTGTATTTTTTTTATTATTAATTTATTAGAATTTTAAATGTTTTAATTTTAATTGAACGGGGTGGGCCGGGGCGAGGCCATGATCTCCTCCGTCCCCGAGACCAGGGAATTTCATTGGGCCTGGGCCCGTCTCGACCCTCAACTGTTTCAGAAAATCTTTGCCCCGTTCAGGGCAAGACAGGGTGGGTCCCAAACAGGGCAGGCCAAATGCCCATCCCTACTTCAGTCCGATCCGATCAAATAAGTTGCTTGCTGTTTCGATTATCTAGCTTTGGCTAATGATCATTATTTTATCATTTGGTTTCAAGTAAACAGTAATGGGAATAGCCTAACGCTGACGATGGAGAATTGATAATTCTCAGAGAATCCCACCAATTTAAAGTAATACACTAGAGGCCTATATTATCTAACTAGTCTGCTGCCATATTTTCTTACCACATACACAATTGATAATACTACTAAGTCCAGGTTAATACACATTTTGTTTAACATAGAATTGATTCCTATTTTATTACTCAAATTTGGTTGTTTCTGCAAATGCAGTTGTGGATTTACTAAAGAATGTTCAAGTACATGCCATTCTAGGGCCACAAATGTCAGATGCAGCTCCGTTTGTAATAAAACTAGGAGAACAATCACAAGTACCAACAGTTTCTTTCTTCCAAACAAGCCCTACTCTTTCTCTCACCAAAAACCCTTTCTTCATTCGAGCTGCCCAAGATGAATCCCTTCAAGTAAAACCTATTGCAGCCATTTTACAAACATACCAATGGTACGAAGCAGTTGTTGTGTATGAAGACACTAATTATGGTAATGGAATCGTTTCTTATTTAGTCGACGCATTCCAAAAGATTGATATTCGGCTAGCCCACATGAGTTCAATTTCTCCTTCAGCTCAAGATTTTGAAATTTCAAGAGAGTTTAAGAGGTTGAAGACAATGCAAACGAGAGTTTTCATAGTGCATATGACTAATAATTCCATGGGATCTCGTCTCTTTGAACTTGCGGATAAGGCAGGAATGATGAGTGAAGGTTATGTATGGATCGTCACAACTGGCTTATCCAATTCACTGAATGCCATGGATACCGAGATCGTTGATTCAATGGAAGGCGTATTAGGCATAAGATCTTATGTTCCCAAGTCCAAAGATGTTGAAAATTTTACAATGAGATTAAAAAGAAATCTCCTTTCAATGAAGCCAAACATTGCGGTGAGTGAGATTAGCATTTTTTATTTGTGGGCATATGATACAATTTGGGCATTAGCCATGGCTGTGGAGAAGATTAACTTAACAAATCCTAGCTTCTTGAACACTAGAACAAACACTTCAACAGATTTTGAAAGATTAGGAACTTCCGAAATTGGTCCAAGACTTCTCAATGAAATCTTTAACACCAAATTCAATGGATTGAGTGGGGAATTTCATTTGGTTAATGGACAGCTGAATACTACACCCTTTGAAATAATCAATGTGATTGCTGGAAAAGGAGTAAGAGTGGTTGGATTCTGGACGCCTGATAAAGGATTAACTAAAAAATTAGTTTCAACTTCGTCTAGCAACGGTTTGAAAAAGATTATATGGCCTGGAGACTCCACAACAATTCCTAAAGGCTGGGCTATTCCTCATTTAAAGGTAGGGATTCCAGTGAAAGAAGGTTTCAAACAGTTTGTTGAGATGCATAAGAGTAACCATACAAACGAGACGAATTTCTCAGGGTTCTCCATAGAGGTTTTCCGAGCTGTGTGGAGCGCATTAGATATCAATATTTCTTATGAATTTGTTCCCTTCGTGATCAATGATACAGGTCGGATGAATGGAACTTATGATGATCTTGTCCAGCAGATTGAGGATAAGGTTAGTTAATCAGCAATCTCATTTCTCATGTATCTTTTCTAAAACTTTATTTCATTAATGTTGAGCCTTCACTTACTAGTTAAAGGTATCAGAATCAAAGGCCTAAAATTTGAATCCCACATTCAACTTGATAAAAGAAAAATGAAAAAAAAATTCAAGTTTAATGTTGGATTCTTACCTACTAACTTAAATTTTAAGGTGGAATAACAATTTAACACATTGAACTCATTTGACGTTTATTGTGATAATTTAATATATAGAGTGTTCATGCTGTGGTGGGAGATATAACGATTGTGGCGAGCCGGACAATTTATGTTGATTTCACATTGCCATATTCAGAGTCAGGAGTGACAATGCTTGTTCCAGTTAAACATGACAATAACAAGCCCTTTTGGATTTTCATTCAACCTTGGAGCTGGGATCTTTGGTTAACGGCCATTTTTGCTTGCATCTTCATAGGGCTTGTCTTACGAATTCTGGAGCACGATAATATTAACAGACAGCTTGGAGGGCCGCTTAATCGACAGCTCGGCGTGATACGTCTTCCATTCTATGCTCTGACCCCCCTTCCTGAAAGTAAACATTCTTTACCCTTTTCATTAGTAATCTTGGTCCTTTTCAATTAAACGACTATAGTTTACTAATCGTTTAGTTCAACTTAATACTAAAAGATGCATCATGTATATTAATTAAACTCAAAGTCCTTCGTATTTATTTCTCTACAAAATATACAAGCTAATTAACATTTATAAAAAGATAAATACTTATATGGGACAATTTCACCACCTCATTTGTCTAACTTGGTAAGATTATTTAAAAATACAATGGCATGTGTCCTCTTATATTTGTCAAATTTTTTTATTTTATCCATCTATCACCCTATTCATGAATAACTATCAATAATAAATCATAAATAATGTAATTTTGAAAATTAATTATACCTGTGTTTTTTTTATTGGATGGTTTCACTGCATCAGCCATGATGTGATAAGATTGTTCCACGTAATTTTTCTTTTATAATAACGTATATTATACTATAATAATATTAGAGTAACAAATAAATCTTACAAAAATTTTTGTGTAAAGTGATGTGACATGAAATGAATGAAAGAGTGAATACAAAAAATCAAACTTCATCATATTCACTTTTTCATTAATTTTCTGTGACCTCACTTTGTACATAAATATTTATAAGGTTTATTTGTACCTCTACCATTACTCATCATACTATTCCCCAATGCCAAGCTGGTGTCGGCATTTTGCCAGCGTCGGAAAACTGGGTTGGGGTCCTCTGAAACTTACCTAAGTTCATTTGGGTGGCCTGACGCCAACACACTCGTGTGGGAAGAAATCGGGTACGCCGGTGCAACGTGCACCGTGGAAGTCTATTTACCGCCAACGCCACTAGGCGTTGGGCTTAATGTGTATATTCCGACACAGGATCCTGGTGTCAGAGAGCGGAGTCGGTGCATGAAGCTTTTTCAGTAGTGATGATTTTCTTAAACTGTATGTAACAGAAGAGCTGGTGTCCAAGGGCTCCTCGAGGTTTGTGCTGGTCGTATGGTTATGTGCGGCATTTATCCTGATGCAAAGTTACACAGCAAGCTTATCTTCCTTCCTGACAGTAGAGAAGTTGAAGCCAAAAATTATTAATGTGAAAGATCTGCAAAGCAAGGGTTATTATGTTGGATACCAATCTGGTTCCTTTGTAAGAGATTTACTAGTCCAACAATTGAAATTCAACGAGAGCAAGCTCAGGCCGTATGTGAACGTACAACAATATCACGAGGCCTTGTCGAAAGGAAGCGAAAATGAAGGTGTCGCTGCCATCTTCGATGAAGTTCCCTACATCAGGATCTTCCTTGCCAACAAAAAGTATAGTTCAAATTATATGATGGCTGGACCAACTTATAGAACTGATGGATTTGGTTTTGTAAGTGCATAATCTCTCTCTTTCAACAAATTCTTAAATTGAATATATCAGACTTCAATAACATTTTTTTTTTTTAAATTCTAGGCATTTCCACGAGATTCCCCTTTGGTTTCTTATTTTTCTAGGGCGATATTAAGAGTCAGAGAGCAGGGAAATATAATGGACAACATTGAGAAAAAATATTTTGGGCACAAAATTACATCTCTTGATCTAACTCCTCCAATCTCCACTGAAAATTCTAGTCTTGAGGCCTATAGTTTTGGAGGCCTCTTTCTCACTGTGGGGACTCTTACTTTGTTGGCCCTACTCATCTCAGAAAGCTATATTTGGCAGAAACCTGCAGTTGCATTGGCTGAAATATTTAGCAAAACATTTCCTTCATCTCAGCCTTCCAGTGGGAATGAATCTGAAATTCAGATAGCTCAAAAGGATCATGTTGGTGGAGATTCTGAAGTAGAAGGTTCAGGGAATATTCAAAGGATTTCCGCCAAAGAAAATGAAGCAGAGAATATTGATGCTGAGCCATCATAGTTTGACCTTCTTGCCATAACTATGTTAAAGTCCAAATTTCTAGATAATTTTGTTTTGTTTTGTTTTAATTAATAAATTCTCTCGTTCAGTCGAGATTTATCAAAACAATTCTAGATGAAACTCAGAATATTGATCTCCTTCTTTTAAGATTTGACTTAATTAATATTAAAGACCGTTAGAAGCTGGTTTGTCATCTTATGAACTTGTGTGTGCACAAATCGCAATGTGCTCACAGTTGAATCAGACATTAGTTTTACATTGTATGTTTTTTACTTCGTGTGCACATTCACTTGTGTTATCACACTCTATTTAGACATATTTCTAATATCAGGTCTGTGTTAAATTGTTTAAGGTGATAAATGTTGTTAACCTTTTATGTGATTTAATTGTTTTATTTTAAGATGATTTCGGAACCACTTCACAGGTGTCATGCCTCTATTGCGTGGTCCAGAAAAAGTTGTTAACGTTGCCTGACATTCTCCTTTTTGGCAGACATACAAAAAGTGAATATTTTGCAAAAGGTTTTTTGAAACCTTGTCTGCCCACCTGGCAGTTTTTGTCATTTTGCTAGAGAGTACTATTTATCATCTTCCTTACCTTGCTCTCTAATAAAATGAATGTGCACACCATTTTATCTTTCATTTTTTGTGCTCTGATTTTCAGAGAGTTGATTCTTAGGTTTCGTTCTAGTTTCATTTGGATGTGATTAAACTTATCATTATCTTGTTCATCCATTGTTTGTGGTTCTTTTATGTGCTGCCGAGTGTGAGCACATTTCTTCTAGTTCTATTCGTTGAACTTTGTGGCTGAAATGTTGTTCCTTTGATTGGAGACAGGAGTGTGGCTTCGGCATCTAAAGCTTGGGTGGAACTCAAGCTGACCGTGAGTGTTTAGAGGTGAAGCTAGCTGTAGAAGAACGAGGTGCTGATGCTTATCTTTGACTTTGTAATTGTACCATGAATGTTTTATATAGTGAAACATTTTCATTTGGATCAGGTCCCATGGTGTAGGCTTCGGTTGAACCATGTAAAAATCCTTGTGTTCTTTATTTTTATTGTTGATCGGATGTTTGGCATTTGTACTTAAAGAACACAACAAACTCTAACTTTCAACTTGGTAAAAATTCTCACTAAGTGTTTATTCCGCTGCGCATTGTTGTAAATGGATAAACGAACTTGGACTTAATCTTAACCAAGTTATTTTGCAAAGGACCTAACAAGTGGTATCAGAGCTTGTTCCGATAAATTCTTTCAGTTGATCGTTACCCATTTGCTCGTGTGTGTTGAGTTATTTGTTTGTGTCTTAATCACTTCTGGATAAGTTGTGTTTCTGTTCAGTTCTGTTTTCATCTGTGTGCTCACATTTATTTTTGTGCCCACATATGCTGTGTTTGCTGTGATGAATTACTTTAATGAATGAGAGTCTACCAATAGACTACCTCTTTTGGAAGGACCTAATTACCCTTACTCGATTGTAAGTGGATGGAAACATCCCACCATAGTTGAAGATGGAGAAATTAAACCTAAACCCATAGACACTTGGACCAAGGCTGAACTAGATTTAGCAAACAACAACTCAAAGGCTATTCATACCATCTTTAATGTTGTTAATGTGAATCAAATGAAGATAATAGCAAACTGTGAAATTGCTAAAGATGGTTGGGACAAGCTCCAAGTTAAAAATGAGGGAACCGATGTTGCTAGAAAGACTAGACTTCAGAGACTTATGACTGATTTTGAAAACCTTGTCATGCTAGAAGATGAAACTATTTCTTATTTTCATGGTAGAATTTGTGATGTGTCTAATGAGTGTTATGCTTTAGGAAAAGTTTATTCTAACTCTAAACTTGTCAGGAAAGTATTGTGCTCACTTCCCAAGAGATTCATGTCCAAAGTCACCTCCTTTGAAGAATGTTAAGATTTGGACTCCATGGAACTTGATGGACTGATTGGGTCCCTTCAAACCTTCAAGCTGAATTTGAAAAGATGGGAGAAGCAAAAGCCGAGCAAAGGTTTAACACTCAAACATGAGGTAGACTCTGAACTTTTTGAGAATGTTGACATAAACACCCTTGATGATGACACTTGTGCTTTGCTAACAAATTTTTTTGTAAAATTTCTCAAGAAAAAAATGAAACGTTCTTTTGGGAATAAAAAGGGAAAAGAACCATTTGTCAAAAGGTTTTCAGATCAACAAAATTCTGGTGGATTCCCAAAAGATTTTCTAAAGAAAATGAAAAGAAAAAAAGAGTCAAATGTTTTGACATATTCAATTCGATTGTGCTAACACTTTAAAGAAGAAAGGTGTTGTGAAATCTGCAAGTGTATGGAATCGTGCAAGTAATAAAATGGATAAGTCCAAGTATCGTACCCAAGGGAATCCTTTTACCAATTACTAATTTAACTATCGTGTCATTATTCGACTAATTTGACTTTGGTTGAAAGAACTTTTAACCTAAAATTAACAATTAAAATCTAAACAGTTTTGTTAGGTCCTTTTACTCGTTAAATGGTTTTCTTAAAATCAAGTTCGTTTACCCATTAACAAAGTGCAACGGAAATGGAAGCTTAGTGTGATTTTTTACCAAGTTAAAATTAAGCGTTCATTGAGTTCTTTATGGTGCTAGTGGCAAACATTCATCTGAGCATAAAAATAAAGAACACAAGCAATTTACATGGTTCGGCCAAAACCTACATTCATGGGACATGGTCCAGGAGAAAACGTTCCACTATAGAAAACATTCATGATACAATTACAAAATCAGATATAAGCTTCAGTTATGAGAAAACTCCCTTTTATCATAACGCTTCAATCTCCATACTCTGGTTGTACCTCGTTTTTCTATAGCTAGTCTTCATCTCGTAACACTTATGGTCTGCCTGAGTTCTTTCAAAGCATAAGAAGATGAAGTCGCACTTCAATCTTCAATCAACACAACAACGTTACAAAAGGAAGTTCAGAAAACTAAACTGATGGGAATGTGCTCACACAAATCAGCACATAAATGAAACAATGAACCAAGGATGAACAATATATTTCAATGATAAATCGCATCCAAATGAAATGAACAAAGTAAAATATAACTCTTTGATTTTTCAGAGCACAATGAAAATGAAAATGGTGGACTGGTTCGTTCTTTCTCTCTTGCACACAATGAAGAAGATAAAAATGATAATAATCACATCCAAATGAAACTTGAATGAAACCTAAGAAATAACTCTCTGAAAATCAGAGCTTAACAAAGATAAAAATGGCCTGGTTCGTTGCCTTGAAAACAAATGGAGAATATAATAAATAGTGTTCTTAGATGAAGACAAAAACTGCCATGTGGGCAGACAAGAAAAGAGAAAAAAATTTCTCTTGCAAAATATTCAATATGCACCTAACAAAAAGACGGAAAGAGAAACCAAAAGGTGAAACAAAAATTGAAAAGTGAAACAATTTATCTGCACCACTCTCTAAGAAAATGACACTTGTAAAGTGGTCCCAAATAAACCTAAAAGATAATCAATATTATATCATAAGTGAACAAAAACAAATAATGTTTATATCAAATAAAATGAGCCACTCAAATGAGATAATGACACATGTAAAGTGGTCCCAAAAAGCACTTAAAACAAAACAATTAAATGAAAAAGATAATTATCAATAGTATCTTTAAAAGCATGCTAAAGTTAGACTAAAAGAAACAAATATCTGAACTGAAAATGTGGTAACATCAGGCAATGTGGGCACAACATAAAAACAGACAAAAACAATATAACAAAAATAAATCAAATAAATGATAAAGATAACAAATAGTAATACCTTAAACAGATGTCCACATCAGACTAAGGAAAGAAAATATCTTAACTGAAAAGTGTGCTAACATCACACGATGTGGCCACACACAAGCAGTAGACATTAAAACAAATAAAGTCTGAATGGATTGTGAACATATCAACCATTGTGCTCACAAGTTCATAATATGACAACATAAATTTCCAACAAGTTTGATTGATGAAAGCACGCTAAAATCAAACCTTGAAAATAAATTCAAATAAAATAACCTAGGGCACAGACTTTGCACCAATTCCTCTCTCATATATGTTGATGACTTGCAGTAATCCCATCAAACTAATCCTAAAGGTCAGAATCCCTAACTTTCCAATATCTCTCTCTCAAGTAGTTATCGAATTAACTCATAATTACTAACCTGAATTATCTCTAATCAAGTTTAAACAATTGAAGATCATTAAGCTCTCTGGATTCTTCCAAAATCTCACAGATCGCGTTAACTTATATCTAGCGTTCGCTCATTCTATGACTTTATTACCAACGACCAACTAAGTTTCATCTTTCAATCTCAACCTAGTTCATTAATTCATTCAATCCTAGGGCCCTTAGAATCAAAAGCATTATCAACAATAATAAAACTTAGGTTCATCTCAATGGAATTACTACAGTTCATACAATCACATATTCAGAAGAATTGGGCTACATCTTAGCCCTAGAATACAATTTAGTTCATACTCAAAAATAAATAAAAACAAATTATTTTATTAATCATCAAGAGTAACATGATAATAGACAAGTCAAAGGAAAACTTTACTATGGTTGATCAAACTCAATTCAGAATTTCTTCTTCTTGGCTAATCTCCCTTGTGCTTGTCCTCCTAAATATATTGTTAAACAAAACATAAGATCCAAAAAAACTAAAAAACTCTCTTCTTTTTCTTTTTCTTTTTCTTCAAATCTATGGTTTCCACACGTGCTTCACACTTTCCTCTTTAGTCCTTGGACTCATTAAAGTCATTAAAACACGCAAAAACGGAGAAAAACATAAAACATAAAAGTCATGACTATGCCGCAGCACATGATAGCTTCCGGACAGGTTATGCCGCGACATGCATGCTTCTGCCTTGTTTCCTTGGTTCTTTTCTCAGCTCTTCAATGACTTCCACTTCCGACCCAGAAAATTCTTGATTCAGCACAAATGATGAACGTGTAACTTGTAGCTCTGTGAATAAGCTTTCCAACGGTCCAAGATTTGCGTCAATCTAAAATCCACAGCTCCCGTTATCTTCAGCATACTGGAGCATGCTTAAACTGGAGCGTAATCGAGTATAATCTTCTAACTTCAGAATTCCGTAACTTCTTCAATTCAACTCTGATTCTCGATCTGTTTTTTCCTAAGCGGTAGTCATTTCATCACAAACACGCTTTTCTATCAACGCCACATTTCTCTCACCCAAAAAGACAAAAATACCCCCGTGATCCCATAAAAGATATTCATGACAAAAGTTGATAAAATCAGCTGTTAAAGTCTCATTCTCCCTACAAATATCCTCATGAAACACTAAGTATTTGAGTATTTTCAAGCTCTTATCAAAAACCCCCAACTAGCTTCTTGCTAGTCCCTAGCAAGCTAAACGATAAAATAAAATTTAAAGTTTGAAAATCAAAAATAAAAACCTAAATCTAACTTGTTCTCAATCACTCTCGTAGACTAACACGATTGCATTTAGCGTATGCAACAAGCCTTTAAACCCCTAGGCGGCCCTAGTTGGACAAGTTGTAGTCTCGTGAGGGTTTCCAGCGATGCTACCCACAAACATCCTAGTAGACCTCTTTCAGAACCATACATAAATTAGTCTCAAAGATTTTGTTATTCATGAACAAATAACATAATTAACTCCACATAATTATAAAGAATAAGCAAAATCCAAATACACTTTTGTTATTGACTTTCTATTTTCCTTCTACAAACCATTCATCCAGAACCTGAATAATTTTATGCATGACATCATAAGCAAAGAAGAGAACACAAGAAATTTTTTTTAAGTGTACAAGAAATGTCACGCCCCAATCCGAGTAACCCTGACCCCATTGGATCCAGACGGATCGGGGGGCTCGGATTCCCAAAATGGGGGTGAGATTTTTCGAAAGTCATTTACAAATCTAAAATACTATTTATTACAAAGCAATTTACAAAAAAAAAAATAGTATCAGAGTGCCACTACATGTACAAACAATATACTGATGAACATGAGTCTGAGCTCCCGCCGAAGGCGTGCCGCCTGCGCCTCGCGTACCTTGAATGCAAACCTGGAGGGAAAACACTAAAACAGTAAGCTAGAAAGCTCAGTGAGTGGAAAATACAATACAAACTGAATAAACTCATGGCTCCCACTCCGCATGAAGAACTCTTAATTCGCTCCTTTATAATTTCCCTTGATTCATAATCGCAAATTCCCGACAACGTAGTTCCTATCCTTACGTCACATTTCAATGATCGTGGATCTTTAAATACATAATTTTATCCCTCCAGCCTCATCCGCTGGTGCCTCACCATTTCCACCCCAGCCTCACCCGCTAGATAATCACAAATACTACTCTAGCCTCACCCTCTAGACATCACAAATATCTCTCCAATCTCACCCGTTGGACATAAAAAATATCGATACCCTGCTCCGGGGGTCACCTAGCGCTCCCAACATGGGTGGAACTCCCACATCGAACTCACAGGTTTATACTCCAAGGGTCACTTAGCGCACTCGGCATAAGTAGGGCCTTCATGGATGATTTCTTTACTCCCACGCGATATTAACCCAACCTGATCCATTCCCAATCTAAACCTTATTTTGATTTATCAGCATTACGCCATGATTTCATCATTTCCCTATACTCACCATACGTACCAACCGCTCGTGCCAAATATATATATATGTATGTATCACAAATATACCTCACAATTATATCAAAAATATAAGTCTCTAAAGGAATGTACAAGTCCACTCACCTGATCGGAGTTGCTGCCACACTCATCTTCCTTGTTCGGGGTCCGAAGGACTCGCCTCGCCGAGGTCTCCCTGTTGCGATCCACAACAATTATT
>WYDK02058706.1:0-12319 GCA_009867345.2 Toxicodendron radicans | reverse complement strand
GAAACATATTGAAAAATATTGCAAAGTGTGAAAGATGCAATGAAATTAGTTGTGATGAAGGGTGGAAAGGTTGGTGTCAAGGAGAATGATGTGATGATTGAATGAAAGTGTTTGAAAGAAACAGAATTGAGTCTCTTATTTTTACTTATCATTTCCATTCTTTCATAACCCCACACCCTAGCCTAATGTTACAAGCTTAATAAAGACCTATTGATCCTAGGTAGTGTGATCATTCTACATTAGTGGAGAGTAGTTTGAAAAATGAGCCTATGGAATTTGATTCTATCCATTATATTCTATACTTTTACTGTGAGATAAATTCTTTGTTTATGAAGTTCGTGCATACCGATTCCTTCCCCTTTTTTCTTGGGCTTCTGTGACGCTTCAGTCATTGGGAATGGCCAATCATAATGACTCCTGGATATCCGTATTTATTTGCGCCTATATATAGACCTGAATTGACCTAACCAGATATGCATTATCCTAAACACTTTCTTCTTTAGCCCGTTTAGCATTATATCACGTAAGTTCATAGAAGGTACTCCTTTGGATTGCCTTAATTCTTTTGAAAAAATGTGTCCACCTCCTCATAACAGTGTTTCAGATGAGGCTTAATCCCCTGAATGGCCAAGGAGAGCAAACAATGACGGCGCATGTCCCTCCCGCCCTGCTGGTGTTGAGAGGACGGGAAGTCCTCAAGATTTCGTGGGAAGCGCATGGTCTTCGTCTCAAGGGGATCACCTTGGTGATGCAATTTCCACTGTCGATGCCCATGATGGGGGTGTCGGGTTTCCCTGCCGGGGCAGAAGGCTTCCTACTGTCCCTATGGGATCCCCCCCGGGGTAGGTTGCATGGGTCGCTGAAGCCTACGAATGAAACGAGCCTACGAGGGAACCTTCCCAAGCACCTTCACGTTCCCTTTATCGCGCTGAATGAGAGTGTTCCCCCACCCTATTGGGAGGGGGTTAGAGACTCGGGCAGCATCAACCTCCTGTCAAGGATAACCGCTGACCAAGCCAAGGTTGATCGTTTGGCACTTGTCTTGTTATATATTACATTTCATTTGACCGCCTTTGTAGCATTCTAACCTTTCCCTTTATTTTGTTTCAGCTTCTGGCTTCAATGTCCGCACTATTCTAGAGTGCGTACGACGATCTTCTGTCTGTTGAGGATCGTAAGCAATGCTTGCGTGAGCTCGAACGTGAGCTAGTCGAGGCTAGGGCAGATGTGGAAGACTTTCGACGATACCATGAAGAGATCAAGGGCACATTCGTAGAGGCCTTGGTAGCAAGGGACGCTGAGACCTCGTAGCAACTCCAGGAAATAATGACCTTGCGGGCTAACCGCCTTGTCCAAAACCACGAGATTTCCCGTCTTCATCAAGAGAGGGATCGACTTCGCCAGGAGTTGGGGGGGTTGAAGAGGGCTGGATCCTCGAGCTGGTAGAGTTCTAGGCGAGATTGAGGACCGGCCACAACCATTTTCCCCCGTTGTCGCGCCTACTTTCGAATTTGTTTTTTCTTTTTGTCTTTGTAACTGGTGGACTTATGTTAATAAAACAGTATGATTTAGCCTCTACAAAATGTTTGTTATTTCTTCCGAGCACTGTGTAGTATTGAACAGTGGGCGCTTTTGACTAAAACGTGATCCAATGAGTATGGCTCGCTCGTTGGCCTCATTCGCTGGTTAGGGTTTGTTCCCGAGCAAGAATCTATTCACTTCTCAGGATTTGAATATCCACTGCCCTTTGCTGAGACTCCCCAGGTGATTAAATGTAGCATGCTACACGCGCAGTTGTGCCGTCTATCATGCTAGGAGAGTGACATATGAACCCCGAAACGACAGCTATTTTTCTCTAGCGAATTGGTGACGTGTGGCGCTGATCGAATGGTTGGGGTCGCTTCGTGTTTCAAAAATGCGTTATTATAAAACCCTTGACATGTCTTAGCTTCATCACCTTCCTACTCTTTTCACTTTTCAAATGTTACTATGCCCTAGAGATTCTATTCACGATAATCCTTGCACCTTCTCCCGGCGTTCAAGACTTGGTAAGTCACCCCATTTCTTCTCATTAGTTTCCATAGACGGGACAATGTCGTCAAGGTGACGCTCTGCCCTCTTAGCTAGTTCGTGTCGTCGTCTAGAGTTCCCTAGTTGGACTCCGAGACAGGAACTTTTGGCCCTGTCGTCGATAAGCTATAAGGCGGAGTCGGGATTTCCTGTTCTGAGGGCAAGTGTAGTTTGGGTAACCTTTGGGTTTTTACCGGCACATAACACTTGTACCCACGCGTTTTCAGGTATTCTTTCTATCCGACTCTAAGCCCATAGCCATTGATGATGTTTTGGCCACATATGCTGCTTCTGGCAATGGTTCTAGCAAGCGGACGACGTCCGTAGAGGGTGTGTTTGAGGCTCGGCATCCTTCGGGGACCGTTCCCATTCCATCAAGGGCGGAGGGCTCTAGCTCTGGCTCTACCTAGGTCGCCAGTCCTTTGGCGTTCATTCCTCCCTCGAGGTTACCTCATTCCCTTCCGAAAGAAGAATTGGCCCGAGTTAGGGAGGAGTACGGGATTTCCTACGATCTTTGGGTGGTAGAAGGTCACGCACCTTGGGACCCCCCGGCGGGGTACGCGGTGATCTCGGAAACAATCTTGAGATGTGAGATGTCTTTCCATCCTTTTGTGGCTAGCCTTTTGAGGAGGTTTGAGATCGTTCTTCTTCAACTAATGGCCAAGTCGTATCTCCATATCATTGGCATGTACGTCACTTTTCAGAACGTGGGTATGGGCAACCTAAGGGCGAACGAGTTTGTTCACATGTACGAGCTGAAACAAGGTAGGACAGGGCCATACTATTTGTCTAAGACAAGGCGGATTGGCCCCGACTTAGTCAATCTTCTAAATAAAATCCCCAACTGGGATTCTAATTACTTTTTCTATCCTAGGGATGGGATTGGAGTCTTCGGCAGAGCCAGTGAGTGATTCATCATTCATTATTTGTTCCGGTTATTGTGCTCATACATGAACTAACTGTTTTTTGTCATTTCATGCAGTCAATCACGAGGAACCTTATGTGTCAATAGCTCGCAGTGTCGGTTATTGCAATTCGATGAACTTTTCGAAGACAACTGGAGCGTCGAGAAACTCATTTCTTACGGTAACTTGAAAGAGTGCGGTATCTGTTCGCCGAGCAGCCATAGTGAGTATTTTTACTTTGCCGACATATTTTGTGCAATCACCTCATTCACGTATCCTAACATTTTGCTAAAACATCTTGTAGAGATGTGGGCCAGAAAACCTATCGATTTTCCCAAAGGCGGTGTTGCTGGTGTGTCCCAGTCAGAGGCCTAGGGGACCCAGTCCAGAAGCTGCTCAACCTGGATCTCAGGTTAAGGTAAGAGAAGTCGCTTCTCTATCTAAGAAGGAAGTGAGCAAGGTGGGCTCCCGACGAGGCGCCATTGAGATAAGGGAGGTGGCACACTCCTTGGTTCCTCGCAAGAGGCAAAAAGAGAGCTCCCCATCTCCCGTCAGGCATCAGGCTTCGCCCAAACAAGCCGGGGGTTCTAAGGAAGGTGATGTTGTGGGCCCTAAGGGATTCTGTGTACCGGTTAGTATTTTGCTTGGCACTGTGCTCCTCGACGAGATGGTCACCAAGGAAGATTATGAGGGTGCAAGGAAAATGTCCCTGCTGCAGACTTTTCAAGAATTGTGCTAATGTTTGGAAAGGTATCAACTCGTTCTTTATTCCCTTCTTTTCTTGGTACTAAAAACTGTCTTTGTCACGACCTTTCTTGTTTGCCATTCGTTGTAGGGTTGGAACAATCTTGCCCTTCTTCAGCAAGAAGGCACGACGGCTTTGGGGGGCATTGACAAGATCAGTGAGGAACTGGAGCGGGTGAAGAAAGCCGCCCGAGACAACGTTGTGCATCTCAAATTTGAGCTCGACATTGCCAAGTTTGAGATATTTAAGAGGGACGAAATGTTGGTGTTGGCTCGAGAGAGCGAGAGAGAAAAAGAGAACAGGTGTCGCGAGGAGCATGAGGTATGGGAATCGAAGAAAGGGACCCCTAATTCCAGCTTAACAACGCCAAAAATAAAGCTGAAATGTTTCTAGCTCAGCTAAAGTCCTCAGGGTCAAGGATAACCTAGCTCGAGGAAGAGGTTGCCAAACTTATTGCGGCATTGGCAAACGTAAAAACGGGCTTCAGCTTTTACAACTTGGGAGATGTCGGTGTTTATGGTTCAACAGACCCTCTAGGCTCATCCAAGGATCAATTACTCTTACCTCCCCGAGGATTATCAAGAGAAAATTCAGAAGCTTGCCACTCAGCGTCATTCCCTTCCTTCTTCACCAGCTCCTGACCCTCGTGAAGAAGAGACGCCTTTCGAGGAAGGTGAACAGATCGGGGGAGAGGCGTATGCCCTGATTGGTGGTGACGATGACCCTCTGGCCCTGGTTGCATAGATTTCTTTTGCCACTGCTCCCATTTTGTGTTTATTTCGATACCTGTTTATGTACTTCGAACAATCGAGCTTTATGAACTTGTTTATTTTTCATGTCATTATTTGTGAGTTTTTTTTTTTTTTGCTTGATTGCTTTAGCTTATTTGCATAGAATGCCTTCCCCATTGGGGCCTCGTAGTTTGGCTTCCGAGTTCTGATGTTTTAATCATCTTTCTTGAAGCCTTTTCTTTAGGCGAGTGTTAGTCTACCGAAGTTCGCATTAAACCTTCGGGTGGCAGTTCGCAGGGTTTTTTCAAGCGACCGTGTTACCGCTCCTGTTTCTCGAGTATTGCAACTCTCGTATGGGGTTTTAACTGATACCTTGACGAGGAAATTTGTGGGGGGTTTTATCCCAAGGATACTAGTTTTGTTTGCACTGTGCTTTTAAGCTTTAGGCATTTGTCAAATAATAACAAGTAACCAAACTTCTATTGAATTCAATACACGAGTTATTTGCTTACAAAAATAGTTCGGATGATGCGCGATCCTAAAGCCGCTCACTCTAGGTTACGCGTTAACTACTGGTAATATTTGAGGAGATGTTCCATATTCTAGGCCCTTGGGATCTTAACTCCACTAAGGTACTCCAGATGAAAGGTTCTAGGGGCGAGCTTTTCGAAAACTCGGAAAAGCCCCTCCCAGTTTGGATTGAGGGCTCCAGCCCGTGGATCCTTCGAACTAGGGATGATCTTTCGCAAGACGAGGTCTCCGGGGTCAAAGTCCTTTTCCTTTACCTTGGCATTGAATTATTGCGTTGTCTTCTGTTGATACACCTTCACTCGCAATAGGGCTTTGCTCCGATGCTTGCTTATCAAATTGAGCCTAAGTCGTAGGAGTTCTTCGTTTACCTTTTCGCCAAAGGCTTCTCACCTGAAAGTGCCAACTCCCACTTCTACGAGGACCATGGCCTCGCACCCATAGGCTAGTGAGAAGGGGGTCTCATTAGTCACCGTTCTGGCCGTCGTTCTATACGACCACAATACCTTTGGTAGTTCTTCTGCCCAATTTCCCTTTGTGTCATCCAACTTTGCCTTCAGTGTGTGCTTGATGACTTTGTTCACAGCTTCCACTTGTCCGTTGGCCTGGGGTCGATAGACAGAGGAGAAGCTTTTCCGAATTCCCAAGCCGCAGAAGAATTCTTTGAACTCGTTGATGTCGAATTGCTTCCCATTGTCTGTGATTATTGTATGCGGGATCCCAAATCGACACACTATGCTCTTATAGACAAAGTCTTTGAGTTTGTTTGCGGTGATGGTTGCCAATGGCTTAGCTTCGGCCCTTTTGAGAAATAGTCCACCGCAATCATGACGAATTTAACTCCGCCCTTCCCGAAAGGCAATGGCCCTATAAGGTCGATCCCTTAGATCGTGAATGGCAACGAGCTGATGAGCGACTTCAGTTGTGGTGGAGCTCGTGGGATGTTTGCAAACCTTTGACACTTGTCACATTTTTGTACGAACTTGGAAGAGTCTTCGTGCACTGTCGGCCAGTAATATCCCTAGCGAAGGATCTTGTAAGTGAGTGATCGCCCTCCCGCATGATTTTCGCATTTACCTTCATGAATTTCTCGGAGGATATAATCCAATTCATTACCCGCTATACACTTGAGAAGCAGAGTGCTGAATCCTTGCTTGTATAGTTGTTCGTTTATTAAGACATATTGGGCAGATTTTGCGCGTAGTGCACATGCCTCATTTTTGTTGTCCGAGGTTGTCCCATCTTTTAGGTAAGAAATAATCAGACCCATACATGTGTTTGATTGCTCTACTGTTGAAACCCTGTGGCCGGACTCAGAGATAGTTGATCTTGGCAGGAATTTAACCGGAATCGATTCCATAGATTAGAGATTCATTGTCGATTCCATTCGAACCAGTGCATTAGCGATGGAGTTCTGATCCCTTGGGATTCGTTGAATCATAAAGCTTCTAAAAGAAGTGAGCTCCTCATTCACTTTCGTGAGGTAGGATGCGATTCTTTCTTCTTTAGTCTAGTATTTCCTGGAGATTTGGAACACCACTAGTTGGGAGCGCTATAAACCTCTATCGATTCCGCCCCCATTTCCTTTGCCAATTGGATTCCAGTGATCATCGCGTCATATTCGGCCTCATTGTTGGAAGCGTCGAAGCTAAAATTTCACGCGAACAAAGTACGTTCTCCTCCCAGACTCCCAAGCATGAGTCCCGTTCCGGCTCATTTTTCGTTAGACTAGCCATCAACATGAAAAATCCACTTGGACAATACCCCAATTTCTCTTTCAGGTGTGAGGACATGGCCTGAGCAGTCATCTCCTGACAACTCACAAACAAAGTCTGGTAGCACCTGGCCTTTGATCGTTGTTTGAGGGACGTACTTAATATTGAACTGGCTCAATTCCATTGCCCATTAGATTATCCTTCTTGAGGATTTCGGTTTTTGCAGTACCTTCCGAAGTGGGTAGTTCATCAAGATATGGATTAAGTTTGCTTGAAAGTATGATCATAGCTTCCTAGACGCGGTCAAAAGGGTTAACGTTAACTTTTTCATCTAAAAATATCTTGTTTCTGTGTCAAGTAATTTCTTGCTTACATAATAAATAGGCCATTGAGTGTGCCCTTCTTTTCTTACCAAGGCGATGCTGACCACGTGCTCAGAGACAGATAGATAAAGCAGGAGTGGTTCACCTCGTACTGGTTTCGATAGGAAAGAGGGGCGACCCAGAAACTCATTTACTTCTTAGAAGGCGCGCTTGCACTCCTCATTCCTCATTCCATCTGAATTCTTTGTTGCCCTTCAGGACTTCGAAGAAGGGCAAACACCTGTCTTTTGCTTTAGAGACGAAGCGGTTGAGGGCCGCGATCCTCCCGTTGAGGCTCTGCACCTGTTTTGGCTTGGTCGGGCTTTTTCATGTTTAGGAGTGCTTGGATCTTGTCTGGGTTTGCCTTTAATCCTCGTTGATTTACTATGAAGCTGATGAACTTTCCCGAGCCGACTTTGAAAGAGTATTTTAAAGGATTTAGCTTCATCTTGTATTTTCGTAGAATATCGAACATTTCCTCCAAGTGCTTGACGTGCTCTTCAGCCTTTTTGGATTTGACTAACATGTCATCGACATACACTTCCTTCGTCTTTCTGATTTGATAGGCAAACATCTTGTTGATGAGCCTTTGATAAGTAGCTTCGACATTTTTTAACAGTAGATGACTCGATTGGTTATGAATGAAATGTGTTCTTCATCCACTTTGCTCATCGGGATTTAATTATACCCTGAATAAGCATCCATGAAGCTTAGTAGTGTGTTCCTTGCCGTCGCATGTACCAGTTGGTCGATTCTCGGTAGAGGGAAACTATCTTTTGGGCAAGCTTTGTTAAGGTCGGAGAAATTGATGCACGTCCTCCACTTCCCATTCGGTTTCTTTCCTAACGTGGGATTGGTGAGCTAGTTTGGATACTCGACTTCCCTCATAAAGTGATTTTCGAGCAGTTTATCGACTTCTTCTTTAAGTGCTCACGACCGCTTTACGTTCATTGATCGTCACTTTTGACGAATGGGCTTACTTTTTGGGTCAATGTTCAGCCGGTGACATATCACCTCGAGGTTTATCCCTACCATATCCGCATGCACCTAAGCGAAAACATCGTAGTTGGCCCTTAAAAAGGTAATTAACTGCTCGGATACCTCCCTTTCCAAGTTACTCTCGATTTTTAAAACTCACGAAAGGTCCTCTTGACTGATTGCCACCTCGCTCATCTCTTCGACCAGGCCTGTTAAGGAGTCCTCCTTGTGTAGGTGGGGATCAACCATGTCCTCTACTCCGACGGATTGTGGGTAAACTTATTCGATTGTCATTGCAATTACATTCCTCCATTTTTCTGTAACTGAACTGCATTGTCATACCGACTCCCGACGAAGTGGGGAACTTTATTGCTTGGTAGTGGATTGAGGTCACAACTTTTAGGTCACCTAATATGGGCCTTCCAATGATTGCATTGTAAGCTGTTCGACATTTGATCACCAAGAAATCCGCCATTACCTTTGAAGTCGCTTGCTCTTCTCCCAGAGTCATTGGCAGCGATAATGCCTTTCGAGAAAAGGTGATCACTAGTGAAACCAGTGATGGGTGTGGAAGTTGATCGTAAGTCGCGTTCCCGGAAACCCATTTCTTTGAATGTATCATAAAAAAGAACGTTTACCAAGCTTCCATTGTCGACCATTACCCGAAATACGTCATCGTTACCTATCGGGGGGTGCTTTGCATTCGGGCTCTTTTGTATTGGTCGCTTAAACGATCTTGCTTCGACGTTGAAGATACGAGGTGTGGAGTCCGTTTGAGCTTCGTGGGTGTGTTGCACCCATGCCCTTCGGGAACTTCCAGCTATGTTGGGTCTGCCAAAAATCATTCTGATTTGATGCCCATTGTCTTTAGTAGGTTCCCTCCTGGGGGGCTTTTCTTCTTCGTGGTTGTTACTCGTTTTGTCCTTGGCGACATACTCTTGCAGCCGACCTTTTCGTATAAGTACCTCTATTTCATCTTTCAATACACAACATTTGTTGGTGGTGTGACCCACGTCACGATAAAAACAACAATATTTCTGCATGTCTTTCTTATGCCTCGACCCTTTCAGCCTTTCTGGTTGTGGCAGCTGTTGGACTTCTACGGATGCCATTAGCATTTCACTGATTGTTGATACTAGTAAGGTGTGATGACTAAATCGCAGGGTGTCGTCATGCTCTCCTCGGAGGTCTATCCGTGGCCTTTTTTGAAAAGCCCTGTTTGAAAAGGTTGTCGGTCCCTGACTTGATCTCAATCGTCTCTTCTTCTTGGCTCTGGTCGATCTTCTCTTCGCCTTTCTTCAAACTCGCCTGTCACTCTTTCGCCTAATGCGGCCACCGAGCTTTCACCCGCTGATACTTGGTTGCCATTTGGTAGAATTTTGCCAAACTTACATGATCCTCGGCCTGTAGTTCCATCCACAAGTAGGTCTGTGGCAGGATTCTAGCGATTAGAAGTGTGCGGATCGCCTCTTCTGGTACATCTACTACCTTTCCTTGTCGGTTTGGAAATGGGTGATTTAAGAGGTTAACGTTTCTCCTTTTTCTTGCCTGATGTTACTCAAGTAACTGGTAGGCATGACGAACAGTCGTCTCGCTTGGAATTGTTGGAGAAACATAAAGGTAAGTTGGTTCCAGGTTTGGATTGACCTGACCGGGATCCTTTTACACCACCTTTTTGTGTCGCTTACGAGGGTGACTACGAAACATCTACACCTCGTAGGGTGGCAAACTTGGTGGAGCTCCATCGGATTGTTGAAAGCGTCCAGATGATCTTTCGGATCACCTGTGCCATCGAACTTCATGTCTTGGACCCTAAATCCTTGTGGTAGTGGGGCTGTGCAAACTTGGTCCAAAAAAGGTGATCATACACCTCTTGTAATTCGGGTATTGTGTTGGGCCTGGAGATCGTCGAGTATTTTCTGAACCTGATCCAACTGACTATCGGTTTGAGGGGCTCGGGAATCTTCTTTGTTTGGCTGTTGGATCACCTGGAGAATGCCTCAAAGGTCAGGCTTTCACGAGTTTAAGAGCCCGTGAAGGTCCGCTACCCTTCTCCTACCTCTCTTTCTGGACGAGCTGGCAGAGGACGAGGTGGCGGTGTTGCTTGGTCGGTAGCTGAAATTAGAATTCATAGTTTGGTTACTTTGTCATGGATCGCTCGCATGAGTTCAACTTTTCTCAATCAAAACTGATGTCTCTGACTCGTAATGCAGGCCTAAAATGCTTTGCCTCCCCTGCCTCCCCTATTGCCTTCTGAGGGGAGTAGGGGGACGAACGCTTTTGCCTGCCGCGAGCCTTTCTTGTCACTCGAGAATGTCATTATTTTCTTAAGTTTCACGCTCGAGGGGGCGTCTTGCCTTGCGCTTCTCACGAAACCTTCTTCCGATAGACTGCGAAGAGCTCGAGCCATCCTCTGCGGACTCTAACTCCTAGCTAGGAGTTGTTATGTTCCGCGAGTCTAGTCGTTAACTCATGCGCTCCATGTTGTACTGCAACGTTTGGACCGTGCTGGTGAGAGTTTGGATCATGTCCATCATAGTGGTTTCCCCGTTGGTAGGGGTGTCTGCCCCAGGATAGTCAACTGCATGGTTCGTTGGTAAAGGTGGGATCGGTGGGACCCCGTGGGCCCTTCCGGCATCGTCCCCGACCATTTGGCTTCATGTTCTAGTTATTGAGAGCTTTTAACGCCAAAATGTTGATACAAAAAATTGCACCAATGCGAGATACTTGGTTGACCTTGATGGGAAAGAGTAAGCAAGTGCGTAACTGTCGTATATTGTTTATGATATCCGACACTTAGCATGGAAAATGTGTGTAGAGGAATGAATACGCAGAAAGAAGAAAGGAAGAGTTTTAAAGTGGTTCGGAGTTCCTTAGACCAAGCCTACGTCCACTGGTTTTCTTATTCTTCCTTGAGATCGAATTACAGAGAAATGATACAATGAGCGAATGTAATAATAATGTGTGAATAGCCAAAAAAAAAGTCTCTCCCTCTATTCCTCTATTGTTGCTCCTTTTATAGCCCCCGTTCTAACGGTTGGTATGGGTAGGTAGATTACGACAACTCCTGCACGCATAATCCTCGATAATCTAGATCTTGGACAGTAACACCATGCTTAGCCTCCGCTAAGCCATCCCTTGAAAATGCTCCCATGCTTTGCGACAATAATCACCATTAATGCTACCAGCAGGCTTTACCCGAAATCAATCAATCTCCCGTTTTGGATGTCAACGGGAACAAGGACAGGTGAAGCGTTCTTATCCGTCGATTCCATGTATCTGAAACAGGACACGTGGCACACATCTGATCATAGGGAAAATCCCCCCAACAAAACCCATACGCATTTAATATGTGGTAGTATGTTAAACTACAGAACACACTTGCTGAAGGTTCACCTATACGAGTGTGGAACTAGGCTTATTCCTATGAGAAGAGATACTCTCTAAAGCACTCATGAATTCCGGGAAGGCATAAGGCAATTAAAGTGCCAAATTGCTAAACGAGCAAAATTGTAGTAAGTTCAATGTGAGTCTCTATTTTGCAGATTCAAGATAAAAGAAGTATAGTTCATAGAAACAATTGTTTCACTATATTTCTCTAAGACAAGATTAGTTGTTCAATGGCTGGTTCATAGCCTAAAAGGCACTAGTACATATGCATCGAACTTTAGAAATTAATATTTGATATGTTCTGGAAAATAATAATACTGCACACACATTATTTCCATACATCATTATGTGCCAAAATATAATTGGTTAATTTTAAATTAAAAAGTAAACTTTCACTCAATCATCTTTTGTCACATAATGATGTATGAGAATGATGTATGTGTAGTATTACCCATTGGTAAATATGTGCCTAATTTGTCTCATAATAAAATAAGGAAAATTAAAAAAATTAATAATAAAGAAATGCATAAAACAAAAAAAAGGCCCAAAATAGGTCAAAACAGACATTTTTTGGACCTGAAAAATGACATCAACCAGCTACTACCTAATGGGACGTTGACAGGCTCGAAAAGAACACATTGAGATATTATAGGCCCCGTAACTCTTCCTATGTTGAAAGTTATCGTTTATTTTCAGCGGATTGCTCTTTTTTTTACACTTAGCCTAGTCCATGAACTCTTTAGCGACACGTTTAATGTTAGTAATAAAAGCCCAACATAGTGAGGGTAACGAAATTTTTTGTCCCCAATTGTATAAACTTTGAAAAACTTAATAGAACGAAATAAAATTTTGTCCTCAATTGGGGAAAATTATTATGGGTAAGATGGTCCATTTG
>WYDK02058629.1:0-12332 GCA_009867345.2 Toxicodendron radicans | reverse complement strand
AAGTCCTCACTGTCAAACTGTTTCCCGTTATCAGTTATTATGGTGTGTGGGAGCCCGAACCGGCACACAATGTTTTTATATACAAAGTCTTTCATTCGGTCCGACGTCACTGTTGTTAGAGGGTTGGCTTCTACCCACTTTGTGAAGTAATCAATAGCTACTACAAGGAATTTCACCCCGCCCTTCCCCTGCTGTAGCGGGCCTACCAGGTTGATCCCCCAGATCGTGAAGGGCCACGGCCTGGTCAAGGTTGTGAGCTCTTGTGGGGGAGCCCACTGGATGTCTGAAAATCTCTGGCATTTATCGCACTTTCGGACAAAGTCCGCCGCGTCTTCATAAACTGTCGGCCAGTAATAACCTTGACGCAACACTTTGTAGGCTAGGGCTCGTCCCCCGGAATGGTTCCCACATATCCCTTCGTGGATTTCCCTTATAATGTAGTACGCGTCTTCCTTGTCGACACATCTGAGTAACGGGGAATCACATCCTCGTTTGTATAACTTGTCATTCACTAGGACGTATCGGGCTGATTTTGTCCGCAGAGCTCGTGTTTCGCCCTTATCTTCGGGCACGGTACCATCTCTTAAATATGCCTTGATTATGTCCATCTAGCTATATCGTTGGCCGATCTCCATTATCACTTCATTCAAATTGATACTTGATTCCAGGATAGTTATTACCGGTATTGAATCGGTGGCCTCATCTTTCATCGAGGAGGCTAGGCGGGCCAAAGCATCTGCTATTGCATTCTGCTCCCTCGGAATCTGTCGGATCTCATGATTTTTTAAGGGCACCAGCTTGAGCTTCACCCTTTGCAAGTAGGCGACCATTCTTTCTTTCTTGGCTTGATATTCCCCTGTCACTTGATTCACGACTAGCTGCGGATCACTCAAAATTATGAGTGACTCCGTACCCATTTCCTTTGCCAGCTCGATTCCCGCTAGTAATGCTTCGTATTCTGCCTCATTATTCGAGGCGGCAAAGGTGAATTTAACAACAGCCTGGAAACTTGCTCCCTCGGGACTTTCCAATAGCAGTCTGGCTCTCGCCCCTTTATCATTGGATGAGTCATCCACATACAACTTCCACTGCCAATTTGACTCTACTTTGGTGACTTCGGGATTGGCGACCTCCCCTCCATTTGATTCCAAGGAGGTCATTTCTTCTCCGGGTTGGTAAGAGAACTCGGAAATGAAATCGGCCAGGGCCTGACCTTTAATTGTTGTCCTTGGTAAGCACGTAATGTCGTGCTGGCTCAATTCAAACGACCACTAGATCAATCTGCCCGATGTTTCAGGCTTCTGGAGCACTTTCCTTAGTGGGAAATTTGTTAGGACATGGATTCTGTGCGCCTGGAAGTATGGCCTTAATTTTCTTGACGCCGTTACCAATGCCAACACCAATTTCTCCATTTCCGAATATCTTGTTCCTGCATCCACTAACCTCTTGCTTACATAGTAAATGGGCCACTGGACCCCCGCCTCTTCTCTCATTAATGCCGCAAGTATAATATCCGTCAAATATATACCCCATGCACACCCGGGTAGAAGCACTATATATAAACATCCCGACTAGCCTATCATATCCGTCAAATACTCTGAGGGTCACCCAGCGTACTCCAGAGCATAGGTGCAATCCTCACCTGTGGCCATCACTCATCCGTTCTGTCCCGCGGAATACTCATCAGGCTATACTCTAAGGATCACCTAGTGTACTCCAGAGTATAGGTGGAATCCTCACCTGGAGCTCATCGCTCGGCAGGACAGACCATCTCACGCGCGTGAAGAACTATCACCACAAGTCGTTAGTCGTCGTCTGGAATGGGGAAGGATACACTTCTGGTGGTTGTCCATACCTCAATCTCAACGGTCTCATGCCATACTCTCACAATTATAAACATGCATATATATAAACAAATAAAACATTTTCTCTTACCATTATTGCATAGAATAAAGTGGAATTGAAATCATGCAATTAGCTCTTTCTCACGCAAAATATTAATTTAGTCACTCTCCAGAAAATATCATTTAGCCCCTTAAACTTTTCCATCAATTCAAGACAGCCCCTTAACTTTTCTAATCTTTCAATTAAACCCACATAGTTTCACATTATCACACTTAGGCCCCCTGACCTTTGAATTTTACATTAACACCCATGTCTACTTTACATGTTTCAAATCTCACATTTACACCCTCAAATATCTAGAGTCTTCTAAGCTTTGCTGTCGCGGCGACATTGGACCTGAGAGTTTGTCACCGCAGCGACACTCCATCTTCGCCTCGGCAACAAACATTATGGAATTCGGAAATCAAACATTTGAGAACTTTGTCGCAACGACATCCCATTGTCGCCTCGGCAACAACTCTAATCAAGAACTTTGCCGCGACGACAATCTGGGTTTTCCAGATTGTCCACCACGGATCTGTCACATTTCTCACCCATTCACTCATGTTTAATTCCACATTATCCATACTACATTCTCATTTCACAATACAATCATAAACCCTCGTCAAATCCACACAAATATACTCACAAATTCCAACCCAAATGTCACCCATTTACATACAACATGAAATAAGTTTTAAAACATAATTTGATGCAATGTTAAGTTATATTTCACTCACCTTAACACCAATTCTAGCTTAGAAACTCGGATCTAGGTTCTCCTTCACCTAAACCCAAAATTCACATAAACCCAAAATTTCAATTCCCTCAAATCAAGGCATATAAAGATGAATATAATGAAATTTAAACATGAATGAGAGTGTAATATTACCAATTCACTGGATCCAAGCTCAATTTCTCTAATTATGCACTTTCTCTCTCTAGTTTTGTTATACTCTCTCTCTACAATTCTCTCCCAACGTTACAATGAAGAAAAATGGGGAAAATGAAATAATCCCACCTTTAAATATTAAGCTGTGAAATGACCTCTTAGTCCCCAAGTTTTCCCATTTCATGCAAAAGACTCCTGGCAACTTCCAATTCCTGCAATTTACACCCCAATTGAAATTTAATTAACTCTAAATAATTATTCCGTGACACGGGGTGTCACAATTGCTCATTTGAACTTTCCTTCGATATGTTTCTGCTTTCAAGTCTATGGACAAACTTCATTAATTTTTTGGGAGCCATATCTACATTTTACATTTGCTAATGAACTGTTCAATGCTTTTAGTTTTCTTGTAATAGCTATACGAACAACTCAATGATTCAGATTGAATAGGGGATGGAGATATATAACAAATCTTCGAGATCAAATGGTGTTTAAAACAGAGGGGCGAATATATACTTTTAAAAATGGGTCAAGAATGACCTAGGAACTCATTGTTTCTTAATGAAAACGTCACCTTATTCTTTAAGTTTCGTAATCAGTGTTTTAAAACAAAATCCTTTTTAAAACCTTCTATAGTGGCCGTGCTATGGATCGTCGTTCCAGATGGCCCAACGAATTGTTTGGCCCGTTGCCATTGTCAAGCTAATTTCAACATAATTACGTCAAAAAAATATATAATTATTTCATAAAAATAATTTATATATAATGTATAAATATCTATATTGAGATTCGTTTCTAATATTAATTATTTCAGTATAAAAAATATCAGTATTAACTACAGATATGTACAAAAACAATATAATAATTATTTCAAAACAATATTTAAGTAAAAAATTTAATAAACATATTAAAAAAAAAAACATAGATATATATATCTATTAATATATTGTCTATTCAAATTCCAGAATAACGAAAAGTCGCGTTAAAATATGTACATCTATATAAAGGAGGCAAATAAAGTTTGTTTTAGTTATTAAAAAGAAAAAAAATAAATAAATCATTTGTTTCATAGTTTTTTTCAAGTGTTCAATAAGCAAAGGCAGAAAGGAGAACAATCTTGGAAAATCCAACAATAAAGAAGGGAAGATCGGACGGTAAGATATGCTATGAACTTCAATTACGGTATTTAATCCAAATATATAAGATCCTTCGTATGTCTTCAGTTTTGCCTCCAATATTAAATTAAACATTTTTTTTTTCTTTGTAGTTGAAGTCGAGAATGCAAACAATCGTGCAGAACTAGAAATGATTATTAAGAATGTGAACAAAAATCTGCAAATTCTGAATGTCGCAAGAGAAAGAGTACGAGATTGTATGTATGATTTAATAGAAGTGATCAATTCAACATTGAAAATTATGTCAGATATAAATAAACGTTAACTTCTTAGTGTTTCAAGTGAATCCAGTTTACAGTTACATGAATAAAAAGTATATTTACATGTACTTTATGTATGAATTACATTATGAATAAAATATATAAATTAAATGTTTCACTATTTTTGTATACTGAACGATTATTAAGATTCTCAAATGTAATGTAATAGACCATATAGAATATATTGTTTATATTGAATTTAACAAAATTATATAAGAATTTGATCAAATTCCATAAGAAATAATATAAGATTTTGATAACTATACGCCAATAAATTATAATTTATCTTACTATAACTTACAAATATTTGACAAATCATTATTACTACTATTTTAAAAAAAAATTATATTCTTTAAAGTTATTAATTGTTAAAATATAATCGTTCTTTAGTACTTATAATTTCCAATTATTGTACTATAAAATAAAATACGTCAATCAAGTTCAATTATAAATAACTAATTATGATAACCATTGCCCATAAAAAATCCAATAAACAAATTAAAAATAAGATTGTTCACAGGCTATTGTTGAAATATAAGTAAAAAAAAAAAAATCATATCAATAGCTTTTCAACATACAATTATTAATCGTGACGAAACCTATTATACAACCCAAAATAACAAATTCAGAACGTTTTAATAATAATAAAAAAATATACAATTTAGACCATCTTATAAATATTATTAAAATATACTACTTATATTATACGATTTTATTAATTATAATTTAATGCAATAAAATTTAAAATAATTTACAATATTTAAAAAAAATTTGACGAAAACAAACAAACCTAAAAATCAGGTTATCATATTAAATCATTCAATTACATTAAGACATAATAGCTGAATAAACATGTGACGTTATATCAAATGATAACTTGTTGTTTCATTTTATGACTCTACAAATAACAGTAATTTTTTTTCAAAACAAATAAAATAAGAAATCAGTGCACACTGACATGTTACGAATGATTAATTAAACGAATTATAGTTTGCTTGGTAGAATACAGTACGAGCATAACGATAGTAATTATTCAGTTAATACGTGTAGTAAAACTTATGAATAATCGTATTTAATTTATTGGGAAAAAAAAATATGATTTACAAAATTAACAAACAAATGTAAAATCTAAATATTAATAAAATATTATAATTTAAAAATAATAGTTATATTATTTGAACAGTCACAGTTATTGTAAATGTACAAAATACAAACTCTTCTGCAAATTAAACGTATATTGGCAAAATGTTACAAACACGAATTTATAAGATATGAAAATCGGTTGAGATTATCAAACAGACAAAACATTTTAATTATGAATAATTTATTTCATAGCGCTTCGGATTTGGTGTTTCATATATAAATGATAGAATTTTTACGTTTCTTATCTTTAGTACTGGAAGACTACGACATTGTTGTTTAGGATCAAAAAAGAAAACAGAACAAATTCCAGATCAACTAATACAAAGAAATGGAAGAATCGTCATCGAATATGTTACAATTACCATCCGACGTATTGCAAAGGATCATTGAAAAAACAACAAATAAAGGAAATGAGGAGTTGCAAGCGATTCGATTAACGTAAGTACGTACCACCCAAATTTAATCAGTGAACATGCGACATATTGTGTCACATATACTTTAATTTTTGTTTTATTTTTTTAATTGAAGGTGCAAGTATTTATATCTACAATCAAATTGTAAACAAATACTGAAGAAATGGAATATTTTCAAGCAGAGATACAAGTTACCGATGATAACTCCTGTAGGACTATGTATATTAAACAAATGTGCAGAAGCAAAAAATGAAGGTGCGTTACTACTACTCGGAACACATTTAGTGTTTATCAAACATGATCTAGAAAAAAAGTTTACCAATGCTACATGAAGCATCCAAGAGAAATAACAAACATGCACTTTACCACCTTGGAATTGCGTTACTAACTATTTACGAAATGCTAGGTGTGACACCCTATGTCACAGGATTTTGGGTGTGAGGTTAAATTATTTGAGTTGTGGTGAAATTGTAGGGGAATGAAAGCTCGGAGAGGCTTGTGTAAGAAATCCAAGGCTTGTGGGAGTAAAATGTCAAAAATTGAAATGAGTGAGGACCAAATGGATATTTCCGAACTAGTATAAAAAGCCAAGTTTCTCTCATTTGAGAGATGGAGAACGTGAGAGACAATGGAGGAGAGAGAAAGGAGAAAAGGAAGAGGAAGAAGAAGAAAGAATGAGAAATGAGATGATTATGGGTAAGTATAACATCCTAAAGCTTTAAATCTTCTTCTAATTTCTTGTGTTTTGTTGAATTTATGTTGGATTTGTAATGGGTGATAATTTGGGATGAAATTGAGGTAGAAAATGATGAAAATTGAAAGGGTTTTTGGTTGTGTATGTGAAAGGGGTTTGGTTTGTGAAATGTAGTGTGAAATGAGAGTGATTGGGAGTGAAAGATGAGAGGATCTGTGGTGTACAATCTGGAAAACCCAGATTGTCGACGTTGCGAAATTCATATTTAAGATCATCGTCGAGGCGACAATGGGGCGTCGCCACGACGAAGTGCTTCTTTTGGGTTGTCGCTGAGGCGAAGTTGATCGTGGGTTGAAGTTGATTTCCAGAAAGTTTATCGCTGGGGCGAGGATGGCGACAAACTCTCGGGTTTGACGCCGTTGAGGCGACAAAAAGGTGTCGCCGCGACGACAATCCTTAGAAGAATATAGTTATTCTAGATATTTTGTGGGGGTATAAGTGCAAGGTTTGAAACTTGTCAAGTAGATAGGGGTGTAAATGCAATAATTCAAAGGTTAAGGGACCTAAGTGTGATGATGAAAAACTATATGGGTTAATTAAAAATTAGAAAAGTTGAGGGTGTAAAATGATATTTTTCAGAAAAGGACTAAATTGATATTTTTCAAGAACCAAAGTTTTATGGAATTTGATGGGTGATTGGTATTTAGGTATAAGAGAGTTTTTATTAGAAAGGAAGTTAAATTGACCTCCTAATGTTAGTATAATTGATAATTGTCGTGGTTTACCTCAGGGAGACCTCGACAAGGAGAATTCTTCGGATCCCGATTAAGGAAGATGAGTGGGACAACAACTCTGATTAGGTGAGTGGATTATTAGGTTTCCCTAGAGACTTATATTCGGTCTTTAAGACGCTTAGATATGTATTGTTAAATATGCGAGTGCATTTATTTATATATGGCTCTAGTATTCGGTACGCGTGACAATGATAGAGAAACGACTAAATTATGGTGCAATGTTGATAGATCGGAATACGGATGAGCTCATAAGGAGTTGATTTGGGAAAATGAGGTGATTAAGAGATGGGCCGGTTTGAATAACCAAAGTGGACTAGCCATCCTGAATAAGGTTTAGATTGGAAGCGATTGAACCTTCCAATTTGGAATTAATTGAGATTGGTCGACATTGTGTGCGAGTGAAATGATCAACAAGTGAGGGTCCCACTTATGCCGTGTGCGCTGAGTGACCCTCAGGATATAAACCTGTGAGTTTGAGGTGGGGGTTCCACTTATGCTAGGAGCATTGGGTGACCCCGGAGCAGAGTGTGGTTTTGTGATTATCCAGTGGGTGAGGCTGGAGCGGTATTTATGATTACCCAGCGGTTGAGGCTGCAGGGATAGTTGTGATGATCCGACGGGCGAGGCTGGAGGGGCAATTGTGTATTTAATGATCTACGATCATTGAAAGGTGATGCAAGGGTGTGACCTACTCCGTTGGGAATTGACGATTATGAATCACGAGAAATCATAAGGGAATAATTTAAGAGTTTTTTCATACGGATTGAGGGTCGTGAGCCATTTCAATTATAATTATATTTTCCACTCACTGAGCTTTCTAGCTCACTGTTTTAGTGTTTTCCCTCTAGGTCTGTAGCCAAGGTTCGCGAGGCACATGTAGCACGCTTTCGGCTGGTTCACAGATGCATGTTCACAGCATAATGTTTGTACATGGTAGTTGCACTCTGATACAATTTTTATGTAAATTTCTTTGTAATAAATAATATTTGAGATTTATAAATGGTTTTCAAAAAATCTCACCCCCAATTTGGGAATCCGAGCCCCTTAGTCTGTCCGGATCCGTTGGGGTTAGGGTTATCCGGATTGGGGTGTGACACGAGGATTGAAAATTTTGATGAGATTGGTTAAAAATCCAAGATATTATGAAAGAATGATTAAAAAAAGGGAGACTTTCAAAAGTATGACTCCAACAGCATCAATTCTTATCAAGCAAAGAATATTCGACATATGCAACAAAGAAGATCAGACTGTTGTGCATTGGGAGAGAACAACGATTCTAGGCAGTATTACCTGTCAAAGATGTGTTGTAGATTACGAAATTGTTTGTATTAAATTCAATCTGTAAAACGATAAAATATATTTTACAAATGATTGAACAAAGCAATACTTTCAATTTACATGTTCTACCATATTGTTAATTACGTATTCCTGATAACAGTATACTTAAGTTGATAATAATAAAACACAAAAAAACTATTGATACAATGATTCAAATTGTAGAAAACAAAGCAACATTACGAATACAATGATGGCCGATCAATATAAAATTTATTATATATATACGAAAAAGACACTTTTTTTTTCATGTATCACAAACAATTTAGCAATGGTATATGGTTCGGCATCAATTATCATTTGATATTTTATAAAACTAATTCGTAATTACTTATATATAAAATGTCAATAAAATATTTGTGCTTGTTGAACCATGTATCATTGTTTTTGGATGATTTATTATTGTATCATGTTATAAATAATACAATAATAAATCATCCAAAAACATATCCATACCTCAAGTGGGCCTTACAACTAATTTGACGTATTATAAGTACTAATTACAACGTTTAATTTAAAATACTAAATTATTACATAAAATTTTAATTTTTATAAAATAAAAAATCTTTCGAAGATGTATATATAATATCAATAATATTAGTTACAACATGTCTTTACATTTTCCAACGATTCGTTACTGTTCCCATCAAAACGAATCATTAATATTTTATAAAACACTCATATTATTATATTATTTTTCTACAATTAAACGTGTCTGTAAATAATTATAATTCGTTTCATATTCTTCAAAAAACTGAACTGTTATTGACAAAAAAAAAACTGTACAAAAATAATAAATTACGAATTCTACGAATCAAAACAAAACGCTATAATCAATGTATTGTTGTTTTTGGCAAAAAACTTGACTTTTCAATGAGAAGTTGTGGCCTTAAATCAATACACCGTTTAATATTAGCTTTCAAATCGTCTTCTATATAAGAGTCAAGATTTTGTCTTTCATGTACGATTACAAAACATTTCAATTTCCTTCTTAATCAGTTCTCCTTTTACAAACAATTACAAATGGCTGATGAAACACAAAAATTGAGACAAGTTGTAGCAGATATAGGCAAGAACATGGAGAAATTGAATACTTCAAGGCAGACCTTAAGAGACACGTTTCACTCACTGGTGGAAGTTATGAGTGCGATCTCTAGCATAACATCCACTTTGAATGCAAAGATCAAACAACGGAGTGGAAAAGATGAGAAAGAGAACAAAAAGAAAAGGTCAAAAGAAAAGGTATAATGTACACTATCTTTACAGTGATTGTTTTTTATATAACATTAGAGAAAAAAAAAAGGATTGAAAAGTTGCAAGAATAAATTCATCTTATTCATTTTTCTTTAATTTGAAATGTTTAACAGATCTTCGGAATTGGCAACAATTCTGCCCAATATTCAAAAAAATGTAGACAATATCAACACTGGGAGAGAAAAGTACAAGAAAGCTATTGTCCAGATGTTTGACATGATGCAAATAACATTAGATACAATATCCGAATTAAATGTCGATGAACCTATTGTTTATGAGAATTAACTAAAGGTTCTTCGTCTATTGAAGATTTTATGATAAATTATAATTGTACGAATTTTGTAATCCTTCCTTTTTTATTTGTATGGATATTTAATATTTTGATAAATAATAGTTTTCATCCTGAATCCAATAATTAAATATTAGTTTGAAATGATATTACCAAAAAATGGAGAACGTTTACTTATCAGAATGCAATTGTTAATGTTCTCCGATATTGCTAAACAATAAAGATAACCATATATATATATATATATATATATATATTGACACTGGCCAAACAATACTAAAATTATGAATCGTGATAAGATTTTCGTGGATGAAACTAATACAAGACAATGTCGATCAACTTACAGAAAGTCAGAAACTTTTAGATATTTATCATAATAAATACAACTGCCGAACAATCTTTAACATGGAAACAAAGTTTTTTTTTACATATATCATCACAAGTATCAAACAATAACAATAAGTGTACATAGAACTATTGTTTTCAATTTTTCGTTGCTTTTATACTTCCAGTAGTAAGGATTGCCACCAGAAAAGTTTCAAAATAATTGGCGAACAATATGTTAACATAAGAAAAAAAAAAAATTATCTACACTATTGACAAGACGTTTCCCAACAAATGTTAATTGCCAACAAAACTCATTGCCAACACTACAGAACAATATATAAGAAAGTTATTATTTTTATGTTCACAAACATCGAACAATAATAAAAATATTACGTATACATATTTTTTTTTAGAAATAGAGCATCAATTCGTCTCAAATTTTATCCTTCCTTAACTAATGCATTAACAACAGTAAATAGCGAATACAACTGATTAGACAATATCTAATGAGAAAAAGAATGTGTTATATATAATGTTGGCAAGACATTTCCTAACAAACTTCTATCTATTATTGGTCATCCAGCTGATTGACCAAAATAAATACAACAACCGAACAATAAAAAAGGTGTAAACAGATCTCTTATTCCTTATGGTCTTTATGTTCACAAGTATCAAACAATAGAAAAATATTATGTTGACCTATTGATTTTCATAATTGAAACTAATACAAAACAATAACGAACAATTTATATCCTTTTTTTTTTCATTTTCCTACTTCCATAAATAACAGATTACCAACAATAAACAATATTATGTATGTTTGATTTAATGAATGATCATGGAAGACATGTGTAAAGAATGCATATATATATATATATATATATATGTTATGCCTTACCTAATTATGACCTTGTTTATGTATAAATAAGCATAATTATGATAAGTTTTCTATGAGTTTGTTATGCATTCATGAGATAGTCATGATGTAATGATATGTTCATGTATGAAGATTGTGTGATTTTAAGAATCTAGCATGTCAAGCATATCAATGATTAAAAAAGGGGGGCTTGATCCTAAGTTTGAGCTAAATGTTTACAAAGTACATAGACATGCATTTTCATGAACAAAGTAATTGTTTTAAGTTTTATGGAAGTTGTCGTCATGTTATGGGGAACCTGAGCTCACTCATTGGTAGTGTGCCGAATGCTCCAAATTAATAACCTTACTAACCTAACTACTAAATTGCATATAGGATGAGCAAGGGTCGATCCCACAGGGAATGATTCGATTAAATCCTATATTCTAACCAATAACCACAACTAAAATAAAAGAAAAATAAAATTAAAATAAAATAAAATCCTAAACAGTGAACACGACAACAAATAATGAAGGGGGTTGTAGACAATGTAATCTAAAGCAAAAAAAATAAATCTCAAATGGTAGAAAATCAGATTAAAACAACCAGTTCTCGGTTCAAGATCCACCTATACATGCAATAGACATAAACTAACCGTAACATTATTCTATCTCGTTATGAAATTATTGACCCTAGGAAACAACAAGCTCTGTCACCCGAATTTCCCCTTAATTGTTACTATTGAAATAAGCTCTTCAATTAAATTCTAACCCTTGAACAACCTAAAATAAGCTCTCTAAGTTTAATTCAATGACAGCTTTAAGAATTAGGAAAATATATAAATCTAAGCAACAATCACATAAGCTCGGATTATTTAACTTAGGTTATGTTATCCAAAGTGACAGAGTGAAAACTTGTCCATAATCATCTACCACCATTTGTTACTCATTGAATAGAAAGAGGACAATTACGTATCACAATTTCTAATTCTAACAAATAAAAATTCAGCTTAAACA
>WYDK02058609.1:0-12333 GCA_009867345.2 Toxicodendron radicans | reverse complement strand
GGAAATTCAAGGGAATAATTCTAAGTGTATGGGCATATAAAACACATAATTATACGTACCTTGGCTCGGGTATTACATAGTAGGTATCAATTTATTATTTTCATTTTTTTACCACAGTCATACCTCTTTTTTTTTCGGTACTACTTGAACAGGACTTACCCATAAACTATTTAAGATAAGATAGATAATACTTGCATCGAGTAGTTTAATCACTTCTTTCTTTACCACTTATTGCATGCTTGGGTTGAGTCTCCTCTGAGGTTGAACTTTCGACTTGTAATTGTCTTCCATGAGAATTTTGTGCATGCAAATCGAAAGACTTATTCCCTTTATGTCATCTATTGTCCACCTAAATGCTCATTTATGCTCCTTCAACACCCTTAATAATTTCTCTTCCATCAAACCTGTCAAAGAAGATGAAATAATAATAGCTAAAGAAGAAGACTCATCAAGATAAACATATTTTAAATGAGTAGGTAAGGGTTTAAGTTCAAGATTTGGTGGTTTTTAAATTGAAGGCTTTGGTCGAGGCAATAGTGGCCTTTCCAATGTTTAAAATTTGTGTCGTATGACCCTTTTATAAGGTGGATTGGCCTCCAAACTTGCTACAATCTCAATTAAGTGCTTATTCTCCCATCCATCTTCTTTTGAATCAACCAAGCAAGCTTCCAATGGATTTGCATACATGTTATCTTGAAAATACTCACGAACCAAAGGACCAAAAGTGTTGGGTCCAAGACACGTTAAATCGGTTAAGATTGAGTCCAAGTGTGATTACCCATTAGAAAAAATACACAACGGAAACAACTTTTATTGAACCATTTACCAAGTTTGAAGTTAATGTTCGTTGAGTTCTTTAGGTGCTAATGGCAAAAAAAATCCAAGCATGAAAGGTAAATAACACAAGCGATTTACATGGTTTGGCCGAAGCCTACATCCATGGGACCTAGTCTAGATGAAAATGTTCAACTATAGAAAACATTCATGGTACCATTACAAAGTCAAAGACAAGCATCAATTATGAAAACTCCCTGTTGTCATAACACTTCAATCTTCACCCTCTGGTTGAACCTCGTTCTTCTATAGCTAGTTTCGCCTCGAGACACTCACGATTAGCTTGAGTTCCTCCCAAGCTTTAGATGCCGAAGCCATACTCCGGTCTTCAATTAGAGGAACAACGTTCCAACCACAAAGTTCAGTGAACAAAACTGGAAAAAAAGTGCTCACACTCGGCAACACATAAAAAAACCACAAACAAATGATGAACAAGATAATGATAGGTTTTATCACATTCAAAAGAAACTAGAACGAAACATAAGAATCAACTCTCTAAAAATCAGAGCACAAAAATGAATGATGAAAATGGTGTGCACGTTTGTTATGTTAGAGAGCAAGGTAAAAAAGATGATAAATAGTACTCTGTAGCAAAAGGACATAAACTGTCAGGTGGGCAAACAAGATTTCAAAAAGCCTTTTGCAAAATATTCACTTTTGTGTGCCTGCCAAAAAGCAGAATGTCAGGCAATGTTAACAACTTTTTCTAGACCACACAATAGAACCATGACACCTGTGAAGTGGTCCCGAAATCATCTTAAAATAAAACAATTAAATCACATAAAAGGTTAACAACATTTATCACCTGAAACAAATCAAAACAGACCCGATATTAGGAATATGTCTGAACAGAAATGTGCTAACACAAGTGAATTTGTACACAAAATAAAAGCAAACAAAATAAATACAAGGTCTGATTCAACTGTGAGAACATTACAAATTGTGCTCACATAAGTTTATAAGATGAAAAATAAGATTTTCAACAATCTCTCCCTTTGTCATACTTATGAACAAAGCTTAATACCTTGTTTTAATCAAAAGAGAAAGTTAATCACAATAGGTCAAAAACAAAACCAAACAAAACAAACATTTAAAAATGAAACATCAAGTTCATCCACAAAACATAAAACTCCCCCTTACTTAGAGAGTTCCAACACAGTTTCAAACTGAGTTCATCAAGAGACAAAGGAAAGCAAAAATAAAGCAATAAAGACAATTCATCAATAATGTAAAAAAAAAAACTTATACTTAAATCAATCTACTCCCCCCTAAACCAATAATCCAATCAACCAACATACTTTCAACTCAAATCGTCTCCCCCTCTATGTTCATAAGTGGACATTCAATGACGATTAGACTTGCGAGTGGGAAGAGTGTCAGATCTGCCTTTCCTCTTTTTTTTTTCTTGGGAGACATTGTTAGAGTCATCTCAATTGATGTTGACGAGCATCTAGATCAACTGGTGTGGTCACAGCTGGGACATGATCATCACCATTGGGTTCTTTAGCAACAATATCAGTGTCATTGGATGAAGCAGTTTCCTCAGCAGGAACATGAGAGTCTTGAGTTGCTAGAGCAGATGAAATAAGATCAACAAAAAGGAAGATTTGTTCGAGCTGGTCCAATCTTTGATGAAAGGCAGTTTCCATCCTAGTCATCTTTTCTGTAAAATGCTTGTACATCTTTGAGATGGAGGTCTCAATGTCCTGCAAATTGTCAAGAATTCTTGCATGCCAAGAATTAGTTTTCAAAAATGATGTAGAGATAGCAGGTTTGGAGCCAGGTTGATCACCAATGGACTGCTTGAAAGATGATGCAGAGATCGTCTTTATCTTAAGGTGGTGTTCTACATCAGACATTTTTGGTTTGTGTGCTAACACTAACCTATGCACAAGAGAGGGAAAAGGTAATACTTGGTTTGAGCTTTTGGACTCAATAGCCACTTGAATGTGCGAATAGATCACATATGTAAGATCTATTTTCTTACCAACCCCAATCCCATAAATCAATTGGGCTCGATCAATACGAACCGTTGAATTATGCACTGTGGGAGACCAATTCAAAAGAGAAACTTTAAACAAGACTCTATATAGTGGCAACAGGGCATTGGGTTGGATGAACCCACATTTGGGCCATTCAGATAGGGTCCCTCCAATTAGAGTCTTGGTAATCAAATTCAGACCAATCTCAGTTAAGTCATCAGTCTCATCAATCGAGGGTAGATCTAACAAAGTTTTAATAACATCCGAATTAAAATCTACCCAAATCGCACACACACACACACTTGCCTAGAGTGTTCACCATCTTCATCAATGGCCTTACTAAAATTGGAGTAACACTATCTTCATCAATGGCGTTACTAAAATTGGAGTAAAATTCTTGAACAATGCTATGAACAAGGGCAACAATCCCAGACACAAATTTCACCCAATCTCTTTTTGTAATAAGCTCAGAAAATTCAGGAAAATCAGTTAGATTCACATTTGCTTCACAGACAATGGGTCGATGCGTGATCACATCTTTGAATCTATACTTAGCCTTTTTAGACACAAAGTTAGACTTCTTACCAGATGTGGTCTGTTTGGCCACATATTTTCATTTGGATTTCTCAACAGGTGGTGTCGCTTTCAGCTGAGAAGATGAAGGTTTGACTGCTGGTTTGTTTTTTATATTCAATTTCTCAATGGGTGGACTTTGTGTTTTGATGGTGGAGCCAAAAGATTGAACTTTTTCAGAAGATTCATCATCACGTGATGAGGAACTGGGTATGGGTCATCTTTGGATAGATGCCTTTGATTCCTCACAGATTGTCTCGCCATTGTTTTGACTTTTGGCATGCCAATGAATGATACCATGTCTTATATACGTGATGAGAGCTTGAAAATACTCAAATACTTAGTGTTTCATGAGGATATTTACTGGGAAAATGGGGTTTTAACAATTGATTGTATCATTTTATTCATGAATTTCTTGTACGAGATCATGGGGGTATTTTTGTCTTTTCAAGTTCTGAACGAGAGAAATATGACGTTGATAGAAAAACATGTTCTTGAAGAAATGACTACCGCGTAGGAACAAATGGATCAAGAATCGGAGCTGAATTGAAGAAGTTACGGAATTCTAAAGTTAGAAAATTATACTTGATTACGCTTCGGTTTGAGCATGCTCCAGTATTCTGATGATAACGGGAGCTGTGGATATCAGATTGAGGAAAATCTTAGACCGTTGGGAATTTGATTTAAAAAATTACAAGTCATATGTTCATCATTTTTACTTAATTAAGCATTTTCGAGGTCAAAAGTGGAGGTCATTGAAGAGTTGAGAAGAGAACTAGGGAAGAAAGGCAGAAGCATGTATGCCATGGCACAACCTGTCCAGAAGCTATTATGTCGCGGAAAAGTGCTGCGGCATAGTCACGAATTATTTGTTTTCTATTTGCTCCATTTTTACATGTTTTAATTACTAAAAAGGACTTTAATGAGTCCATGACTAAGGAGAAAAGGGGAAGACACGTTTTGTAAACCCTAGATTTGAATTGAAAGAAGACAGGAGATTTTTTAGTTTTTTTTTTAATCTTGGAAAAGAGAGAATGAGCTGCAAGGGAGATTAGTAAAGAAGAAGAAATTCTGACTTAAGTTTGATCGAACATAGTGAAGTTTTCCTTTGACTTCTCTATGATCATGTTACTCTTGACAATTAATAAAAGGATTTGTTTTTATTCTCTTTGAGTATGAACTAAATTGTGTTCTAAGGCTAGATGTAGCCCAAATCTCTTTAATATGTGATTGCATGAACTGTATTAATTCCATTGAAGTTAGCCTAACCTTTATTATTGCTTTTAATGCTTTTGATTCTAAGGGCCCTGGGATTAAATGATCGAATGACCTAGGTTGAGATCGAGAGATGAAACTTAGTTGGTCATTGGTAGTAGAGCCATGGATTAAGTGAAAGCTAAAGATAGGTTATCGCAATCTGTGAGGTTTTGGTAGAATCCATAGGACTTAATGATCTTCAATTTCTTAAATCTGATTAGAGATAATTCGGGTTAGTAATTAGGAGTTAATTCGATAACTGCTCGAGAGAGAGTTATTAGAAAGTTAGGGATTCTGACCTTTAGGAAGAGTTAATGGGATTAATGCAAGTCATCAAAATATATGAGAGAGAATTGGTGCGAAGTCTATGCCCTAGGTTTTTAAATCTGAATTAATTTTCAAGGTTTTGTTTGCGTGATTTCATCAATTAATTTGTTTAGATTTATTTGTCAATTTTAGTATATAATTCTCTCATTCAAAGTTGAATTCATTAAATAGTGACGCGATAGTTTAATTGGTACTTGGTAATAGGATTCTTTTGGATACGATACTTGGACTTGTCCATTATATTACTTGTGCAATTCCGTACACTTGCGGATATCACAACAATAAGCACAAGAAACATGAATGGAAAGTGACCTAAGTTGGTGGGGGACAAACAAATGAGAGAAAAATGGTGATGGCGCAAAAGAGAAAGTACCGCTTAAATATAAAGTGACACCCCAAAAGTCAAAAGTAACCCTAAAAGAGTTCGATATAAAGTAGGGCTCTATGGCTAAAACGATGTGAGCAGAGCGACGCATGTTGGCACAAACAGAGTAGACATGGAATTTAAAAGTGACAACACTCCTTATTGGTCGAGGCACTAATACAAGTTTGCACATATCCCAAGTTGACAACATAAGAACAATGGAAGATGACTTTATTATAAAAAGCAACAAAGACAAACAAAACGTTGATCAATCTGAAGTTTCAAATCATTTAAAAGGTCAAGATTCATCGATCTAAGCAAAGGATAATCATTGTAGAATTTCTCAATCTTTAAAACAATGATCAAACACAAGGAATCAGACCACAAAATTTCGCCATCAAGAAAAAAAATTCTCAAACATATTAAAGAGAAGTGGTCATAAAATATCATCATAAGTGTGTGCAAGTGTCCTCAAGGGGGGTTCATGACTCATTGGTCAAGTAAAATTTTAACAAACTCCCATTTCCCTCATGCCCAGCAAAAACAACATTTTTCACTTGATAATCTTTAACAAACTTCATCATTTTATAAGAAGCCATGGGCAAAAATTACTCTCAAACATAACCAAGTGTAGCTTTCACACTTGCAAGGAGGTAGCCCTCTAAAAGATTATTTTTCCAAGATATAGGGGTCTCTACAAATCGAAAAAAAATCAAATATGACTTTCACACTCACAAGAAAGGCAACTCTTTCACAAGGTGACAAGCATACAACATTTTCTCAAGAATGAGTTAAGATCAAATTCAAATGAGAGTAAAAAGTGTGGACTCATTCACAAAAGTTATCACACAAGAAAGAGAGAAACACACAACAACACAATTGAGCAGATCAAGAATCTTGACAAAATAAATAAAAGAACCTTCATCATGATTTATTTATTTTAGAAAACAAAACAACTACTCAAGTTGCATGAGTCCAATAGACTTTTTTAAGTTCACAAAAAAATTAATAGTCAAGTGTTTTTGTAAACAAATCTGTCAATTGGGATTTTGTGCTAACCTGTGCTAGTGCGATGACATTTTCTTCCACAAGTTCTCTAATGAAATGATTCCTAATGTAAGTGTGTTTAGTCCTAGAGTATTGAACTGGATTTTCAGAGATGTTTATGGCACTAGTATTATCACAAAACACTGTCATACAACCCTAATCTATCCCATAGTCACACAACATTTGTTTCAACCATAGAACCTGAGTGCAACAGCTTCCAGCGGCAATGTACTATGCCTCGGCAGTGGACAGTGAGATTACATTCTGTTTCTTGTTGTACCATGTGACAAGATTGTTGCCAAGATAAAAACACCCTCCAGATGTGCTCTTTTGATCATATACACTTCCAGCCCAATCGACATCACTGTATCCAACCAGAACAGGGTTAGTATCATGTGAAAACCATAAGCCAAACTCACATGTACCTGAGACATATTTCATGATTCTCTTCACAACAGCTAAGTGCAATTCGGTGGGATTAGCTTGGAATCTTTCACAAACACCAACATTATAACACAAGTCAGGCAAGCTAGCAGTCAAATACAACAATTTTCCTATCATGCTTCTATACAATTTATAGTCAATTTGCTTTCCATTTTCATCCTTGGACAACTTGTGAGAGGAACTCATAGGTGTTCTAGCATGCTTAACACTTTCAAGATTAAATCTCTTCAACATGTTCCTAGCATATTTTGATTACGAAACAAACATGTCATCATCAAATTGCTTAATCTAAAGTCCTAAAACATGGTCAACTCTCTTACCATGCTCATTTCAAATTCATTTTTCATTAAAGCAACAAATTCATTCAAGTGCGTTTTAGATGTGGAGCCAAAAACAATGTCATCAACATAAATCTGTGCACACATAAACTCACTGTTACCGCGCTTAATGAAAAGAGTCTTATCTGAGTTACCTATCTTGTAATTATGCTCAAGGGGAAAAATTGTAAGTCTCTCATACCATGCTCTAGGGGCCTATTTCAACATATACAAGGCTTTCTTCATTTTGAATACATGATCAGGCTTGTAAGGATCTTGGAATCTGATGGGTTGTTTAACATATACTTCTTCATTCAGCAACCCATTCAAGAACGCACTCTTTACATCCATTTGATAGAGTTTTATGTTCAACCAACTAGCCACAACAAGTAACAATTTGATGGATTCTAATTTGGCTACAAGGGAAAATGTCTCATCGAAGTCAACACCTTTTACTTGTGTGTACCCTTAAGCCACAAGTCTTGCCTTGTTCCTAACTACATTCCCAAACTCATCGGTCTCGTTCTTGAAAATCCATTTTTCCCAATGATGTTTATGCCTTCAAGTCTTTAAACAAGTGTCCATTCATCATTCCTCTCGAATTGCTTAAGTTCTTCTTGCATGGCAGCTATCCAGCAATCATCCTCCAAGACTTGTTTGGCATTCTTTGGTTCTGCAAGAGAGACGTATCATAGATAGTTAATTTTACTTTGCCTCTTTCTCTTTGTGACCAATACCTCTTCGGGATTTCCAATGATAGTTGAAGAAGGATGAGCCTTTTGAATCCACATTGAAGGACCCTTAGATCTTGATCTTCTTCTTTGGGTATTCTTATTTGAAAGATCAACTATAAGATCAATTCCATCCTTGTTCAGAAACCCATTTCCATTCTATGCTCCAGTTATGGTAACATCAGTAGATATTGGCATAATTTTAGTGGATTTTAGTTCAGATGGCTCTGGTGTGGTCACATCTAGTTCTATGGGCATGGGTTAGACATGTCACTAAAAACAACATTTTGCCACGAATCTGAACAATCATCTACATCACTAAAAACAACATTAATGAATTCAATGATTTTTTTTAGAATGTAAATTAAATATCTTGTAGGCACGATTATTCAAGGAATATCCAAGGAAGATTTCTTCATCACTCCTAACATCAAACTTACCAAGGTTCTCTCTATCATTAAGAACATAACACTTGATTCAAAAAACATGGAAGTAAGAGAGATCTAGTCTTTTACCTTTCCACAACTCATAAGGAGTTTGAAGTGTACCTTTCCTCAGGAACACTCTATTGGATCAAAAACTTGATGGTGTCAACTTAAACCTCGCAAGTATACAAATTGTTATTGCAATAAAGTGTGCACATGCAAGGGTCGATCCCACAGAGATTTGTAAGTGTTTTACTAACATATAAACTAAACCTTAATTCTTTAGCATAAATTTAAACAACGATGAGATTTCAATTGTAACAACTAAAATAAAAACAATAAATTAGAAGCAATTAAACTAAACAAGATTAGAAAGATAGCAATTAATAGAAGGGCTTTGGTATCCAATTTTACCATCATTATCCGGCTTGACAATTTTAATCACATTACCAATATCTCACATCTACTCAAGGATTAAGCTCACGAAACTAAGATATTACCGTAAGGTGTTCGAGATTTACCTAGTGTTTTCGCCAGTAGCCTAGCTAGGGCGTATAGTCTAACCTAGTGAGCGAAAACCTATTAAATTCAAGGGCTCAAATCACACAAAATTAAACCAATCCATACAAGGCAGGGTGTATGCTCAAATACGAACCAATTATTTAAAAGAGCTCATTAAGTGGGTAATTTGCAATACCCAACCTTGTCTCAAGTCTAACATCAACCAAATACAAAGATAATCAATCTTTAACAATGATAATCAACCTATAACCAAGATAATCAATATTAAACAAAGACAATCAATCAATGTCATCAATGTAAGCATTCAATCAGTATAATAAATGAAACAAGAGTGCAAATGACATGAGATATCAAGTAAATCTTCATTAAATCGTCAAGCCTTCAAATGAGGCTACATTGGATACCAAAATAGAGTTTAGTTACACATGAAATGGGAAGACAAACCTCAAAACCATGATCCCTCCCTTCAACATATGAATCAAAATGTGAAAACCTCTCTAACTAACGCTTTCTACAAAGAATCAATCACTTTTTAATCTATGGTCTTCCTAAAGATTAACGGTTCTCTATCAAACCCTAACCATAACCCTAACCCTAAAAGAGTATATCCTTTTACAAAAATTCGGCCCCTTTATATACTCCCTAAAAACTTAACCTAAAAAACATGTAAACGTTGAACGCAACGTTTCAACTTTCCAGACGTAGCCGCGGCGACAAGCAAAAATTTCTTAAGTAAACAAATTCTAGAAAGTTTGTCGCCTAGGCGACGTTCTCTTGCCTTTAAGCTGAATTTACGATTTTGCCATTTCTTGGATCTTCAACCGTTTTGACTTCTGATTAGTTCTCGACGCATCCCGAACTTCTTCTAATCACTTAGAACTTCACATAACTTTTGGGTGCTGCTTTTCTTTACAAAAACGCGTCGCAAATGTCATGTTTCGCTTTTTAAACCTGTTTTGTCTTGAAACAGAAAATAACACCATTAAGTAATATTCAGGATCAAAACTATGTATAAAGCATCTGATAATCCTAATAAATTCACGTACAAAGCATAACAAATCTAGGATTATCAAATACCCCCAAACTAAAGTTTTGCTCGTCCTCAAGCAAAGAAAATAAAACCACAATAAGAAAAAGAAATAAAACAAAGAAAAACAAGAAAAGAAAGATAAAAAGTACAACAAGGAAACACAACTTAAGATGACGAAGCAGAAGTTTAAATTGACACAAAAACATGCCCAACATGAGCTGCTATTTGAGTCTCAAAGTTTGTCAACGATTTATCTAAGGAAAGTGCTGAACATTTCAAAAAGTCGGGTTATAAATTGACCAAGTCTCTCTATCGATTCCCTAAGTAAGTAATCCCCATTTCCATCCACTTTTTGAAAACTCAGATTATTTTATGCTAGCGGGTGAAGTTTATCAAATGGTAATGGACTCCATACGCCTAGTTTTTGAACTATTCTCCACTAATGAGGACTTCAACATTGTCAAGATCAAAAGAGTTTAAACAACTTATAACGTAGAGCCCGGGTATTGGCTCCAAAGAAAGGGTAAGACAACTAGTGAGAACTCAATTTCCCTATGCCACACAAAGAGTAGAAACTCCTCCAATTAAATTTTTTTTGTTCCTCAAATTCCATCCAACGCACCCTTTTACAACTCCCAAGCTATTGCTTGCTTATTTATTTGATTTTTTTTTTGAGATATCAACTTTGATAAGTCAAGCATTTACAATGAATTTGGGCTGTTTTTCTTTTGATGCCTCAACATGACACCCAAACTGGTTATTTTCCCATCCACAACTTCCTCACCACCTTCATTGCTCTTTATCGACATAATTCAATCAAGTTTTCATAAAGGTGTGGTAAAACATTTTTGGCTCAAGGGATTTGGTCATTTGTTGTTTCTTAAGAATTCAAGGCTATTACATCTTATAGACTCAAAATGGTGACTAAAGATGATGTAGTCAGGTTGGCTGGAAGGGCTCAAAAGTTTCAAAGAAATGCCTGAATCATTCCCCAACAATGTCTAGTCCGAAATATTTTGCCTCAAGCACTTCTCAAGTAGGTTCTAGAGTCTACCAACATTATCAACACTTCAAAAACCAACATAAAATGTTTCTAAGCATGTCTACTAAGTTAAAATCGTGGTTGAAGCACCCAAGGAACTTCCAGCTAAACCTAGTCAACTAACCTACTTAAAGTAATGTACTACATTTTCCAAGGATAAAAATTCAACAAACAATTATCATCATTGACTCATTTTCATCTTTTCAACATGGGCACAAAACACAACACACATACACTACACAGTCCACTAACACACAAAAAGGAAATAACTAACACACCTAAAACAACACACAAAAACAACACCAAAACAACATTTTCCCCACCCCCAAACTAGAAATGACATTGTCCCCAATGTCATGCAATAAAAACAAGGGATAGATAAATCACAAAGTTATGAGTACTCCCCCGATGTATCTGTGATAGGCATCCTCAAAGTTCAGTGTAGCTCCTATAATTGTCATCTTTCAATTCCTCCTCAACTGTAAAATTTAGCAACTATAGGGCTCGAAACATATTAGCACATATTACAAATAAGCAGAGGTACAAACCTCGTCATACAAACTATTACAAATCTAAAGTCCTATGATAAACTATAACTATTATAGAATTCCTAAAAATAAATACACACAATAACCATCAAAAGTTCCAAATTCAAAGAAAGCAAACTAAAACAAAAATAATAATAGGCTACTCAGTCTTGCTCTTCGTCCTCCTCCACATTGGTCGTAAAAAAATCCTTCAAATCATCATCATCAAACGGCGTGAAGTCTTGCCATGAAAAATTTTCAACATTCACGTCAACCTTCTTATAAATCTCGCGGCACATATCGAACACTGACTTTATATTTGCTTTCATATCCCGTTGCTCGCTACGTACCTCCTCCATGTCTTTGCTCAGAAGTCTTACTCGCTCGTTCATGGTGACGCTACCCCTGGATGAGGTAGCTACAGGTGGCCCGCGAGTTGAAGATTCAACAGCTGAAGAACTAGATGCTTCGGTCTTGTTTTTCACAAAGTATTTTTTAACATAGTTGTCAGTGAGTTGTGGGGATGCTTTCACTGGAGGCTCATCCGGACTGTAAGCAACCCTAACCCTGGTACACGTATGGGTAATCATCTGTGGGAAAGGGTAACTCGAACATACAGGCTGGGCCAGATGAGTCATACTGGCCATGATGATCCTCCCCACATTCATCTTCATCTTCTCCATAATAGCATATATCAACACTGCCCTCTACGACTCAACTATGCTATAATGTGTAGATGGTATGAGGTGTGCACATATAAAATAATGCCACACTCGGGCCTCAACCGTTAGATTACTCCCAAGAAATGTTGATGGTATCAAATTAAACCTCGCCAGTATACGAATTGTATTGCAGTAAAGTGTGCACAAGCAAGGGTCGAACCCACAGAGATTTGTAAGTGCTTAACTAAC